>LPNX010986761.1:19850-45965 GCA_001517045.1 Pseudotsuga menziesii | reverse complement strand
ATTAAGAGGGGGATTGTTAGAATATAATCCGTTAGGGTTATATAATGTAAATAAATAAATAAATAAATAGTAGGAAGCCAAACAGGCTGAGCGAAAGGTGAAACCAAACCGCCATGTGATTTGTATAAATATAGGCATTTGCATTGGAATAATAATCATTTTACTCCTTTGAGTCAATTCAAATAATGCATCATCTTGCCTTTGCAGTATGTCTAATCTCTGCCTCAATTGAGTAAATGTTGCCCAGTCACTTTTCGTTTCGTTCAGTGTTCAAGGGGAGTCTTTACCACACCCTACCTTAGCAGTTACCTTACCTTCCATCGAGTCGATCATGTCTGAGTTAGTCCCATGGTTGTTTCATTATCAAATTCACTTCAAAAGCACTTTTGTTCCAAGTTTCATGTCGATGATGGGGGAAACATCATGGCCCTCCTTCGACGAGTCTATTCTTATCGACACCAGCACATCGTCTAGGAATTAGACTTAGAAAACAGTCAAGTACCTTGAAGCCTGCATGCCTCGATGGCAGGTTTCCTCACTTTCGACAGTAGGATTTCATCATTGGCCTATGATTGAAATATTTAATCGATTTTTTTACTGCAACACCTTTATTCACATTACGAGGAATGTACTAGAGTACCTTGGGAATCATTGACATTAATGGCAATTTCTCTCACGCTTGTTAATGGTATACATCAATGACAAGTAATTCAATGGTTTCTACCATGTTCGACATCAGGATAACTATTCGCAAGGATATAATCATACTATTTGGGTTTGGAATGAATACCTCGAGTGTTTCGGTATTCACTTGAATATGTGCCTATCCTCAGGTTGTGATGGATTATTTTTTGAGTCAGTGCATGGATCCATAATGTATGTCTAGCAGCTATGCTCAAGTTTGGGTCTGAATGACATAAATCTAAAGTGTATATTTTGTAGCTATGTTTTGATTTGATTATTGTGTATCATGGATCTACAGTGTATTATTGGTAGCCATGACTTATTCATTATACACGGACTTGTATTGTATTGGTCAAGAGCCATGATTTGAGTCAATTAGTTTGTAATTTGGTATTGTGTCAAGTCCCCCCTTGCCACTCTTTTTGCCTCTGATTCCAAAACATATCCAGCAAATCATTTCACCTATCAGATCCCTATAGCTTCACACTTTGGGGGGCATTCTGTTACACATAAACACTGTCATTTTTCCCAATCCCCTAAAGTCTATTATCCAAAATATCTTTTGGAGGAGTTTTTCCCAATTCTAGGAGCGCTCATGCACCTTGTATTTTGACATAGGGCGTTAGCCAAGCCTAACGCCTTTTTCCCATTGACCGGAAGCATCGATGACACTTGTTTCACTTGGACAAGAAGTGTTGTCCCTCCTTGACGCCTTATTCTTATGTGAAAGAAGCGTCAACACTCTCAAAATGGAAAAAAGAAGAGATTTTGAGAACCTTCTAGATGAAAGTCCTCATGGAGGCTTATCTCAACTAACTGAAGTAGGTGGCACTTGTACCCCTAGCCTCTAGGAATGATCCCTCACCTTCCTCCCAAAGGATCTCAACCCATTTGGTCCCTTTTGGACTATATAAGAAACCTCTACCCCATGAGTGAGGGAGGACCAAGAAAAGCACCTTCATGCTGCTGGAATCATTCTAAGTATGAGAGACAAAAAAAGTATGGTCTTGTGAGTGAGATTTTGTAGAGCTTGTGATTGTGAGTCAATAGCATTGTGAGGACAAAGCTTCAACATCACGGCTTTGGTTGTAGTTTTCTTCTCTATTTCTATTTATACAAATATGTTTCTATTTCCCATGAATAATTTGTGCTTAATTTGATTTATTCATTGTTTTTCTCCTTGATCATTAACATAGACTGTTGATTTATTTTGTTGCTTTCATTTTTGTATCTTGTTTCTTTACATTCTTTTGCAGGTGCAGTTGATCGTAAGAGAATTCAGAAGACAAGGATCATCTTCGTTGTGAGGTAAGAAAGCTTTGTATTTAAGTGATTTGACAATCTAGGGAGAGAATGCATTGTTATGTGTGTTTTGTTCTAGATCTTCCCCATGTAGACTAGGGAAACAATATTTGTCTACATTGATTGAGAATTTCCGGTAACACTTGTGTAATGCAATGATTAATAAATTTGTTGTTTTACATATTCACCTCCATTATATGTTCTTAACTTGTGTAATTAATGTCCAGATTGTTTCTCTATAAGGGCCTTGTAGTCCAAAAACTTGTCAAAAGTACGCTCTTAAGTTTTAAGAAATAAAATCAAGTGCGCTTGGAGAAGTCATCAACGAAAGTTAAGAAATACTTGAAGCCATAAAAAGAAGGAAAAGAAAATGAACCACGCAAATTGCTATGAAAAAGCTGTAAGGGGGTCGAGGCATGCTAAAAGGCGTGTTTTTCAAAACTGTATCGATAATGTTTGTCGAGAACACACCTAGGAAAAACACCATCTCTGCAAGAGACGAGAGGAAGACCAATCACCATTTTTTTATTACATACTTTTGTCAATGAATGATAGTTTAAATGACAAATCATTCATACCAACGTTTTCTCAAGTCATTGCTATGAGCAACAAAAACTAAGGGTAAAGGTGATGACCCAAATTTGTTGAATTTGTGCAACCTAGTAATATCATCAACAATTCTAGTAGCTAGTGCATGCTTATGATATTTGAAATCCTTGATTACAAGTTGGTGATATGTAAACCCTACAGTCTTACCTTCAACAAATTAAGTGATTTGATACACTAGCAACAAACTATAGAAAATTATTGGAACGTGTAATACATCATTGAACTAGATATTATATAGCTAAATTGTTCCATATCCTACAACATTAAGAGATATATCATCACCAGCAAATATTTATTTGGTATTACATTCATTTAGAACAAAAAAATGGCTTTAACCATAGCCATATGATCAAATATTCCAAAATCAATGACCCACTCATTTGAAGAAGAGGAAGAAGACGCATTGAAGTAGAAAACAAAAGTAGAAAGTGCATGTCCATGAGTTGTATAGTTAGAATATGAATCAATGTTGGTGGTGTTCCTCTTCATCGTTGCTTCCAAGGATCCCATATTTTTGAAACACTTAGATTCCACATGACCATCTTTCCCACAAAAATTTCAATGATGCTCTGTCTATCTTTCCTGCAAAATTGTAATGATGCTTAGTCTTCTTACCTTTTGATTTGCTTCACTTTTCATCATTAGAAATATAAGTTGGCTGAGAGGGTTTGGGACCCTTTTTTTTCTTATTGTTGCAAGGTTGTTTCTTCTTGGGATTCTCGGTTTTATTCTTCTGTTGTGCCACTAAAGCATTGCTAGATGTATCAATAGTAATGATTACTCCAATATGTATGAGCTTATCTTTCTCTCTAATCAAAGAATCAAAAAAAAGATTCAAGAGTGGGTTCTATATAGTGATCCCCCAAATATCCTCTCATGGAGCAAAAGGTAGATACAAAAATAGAAAAGGAAAGACCAAGTTCGGAAAGAATAGCATAAATAAATTTTTTGTTTAGCTATTTTTCATTCTTCAACTAAGGTTCTAAAGGTCTTGAACTTTGATAAATAGTATTGAATGCAAGAAAAAACACTTGGATTTAAAGAAACTAATTCATTTTCAAGTTGGTGGCCTCGAATCTCATTGTGTTTACCAAACACAATGAGATTCGAGGAGCACCACAAGGAGGAGCTAATTAGAACTCCCTCCATGTGAACATTAGTGCCCTTCCTTTCTTCGATTAGCTTTAATTGAACGTTCACTGTCTTGAACTGAAAGTGAACTAACTTGAACTTAATGTTAATTGAATTGAATTGAATGTTAACTTACTTGAAATGAATGTTAACTGACTTGAACTGAATGTTAACTGAATGTGAACTAAACTCAAACTTTAATTGACTGCTGAACACTTAGTTAACAGGCTAACTTAAGTGTCATAAATGCTTCACTCTTAATGCCATTGATGCACAATTTATATTATTAACTTTTGTATGGATCTATTTAGTTAACTAATGCATGTTGATTGATGAACATTAAGCTCTTCTTTACTTAACCGATTACATTCATTAATAGTTCAACTGATGCTTTGACCAAAGCATTGATTGAGGCATTCATATTTTACTGAAGCTTTATAACTTAAGTTCACTGAGACATTTGCATGGGAAATTTGAATTATCTTTCTCTATGCTTTATCTCATTATTATTAAATAATTAATGCATAGTTTTCCACATATGTGTATTATTTATCCATCTTATCATATCATACTCATAATAATTATTTCATACATATTGATGATCATATATATTACCTCGGGCCATATAGTCATATGCTAAAGTAATTCACTCTAGGGGTAGTTAATCCCTAAAGGATACTTATAGCTCTCAATGACCATGACTATCAATATATCACATAGTATAACCACATCACCAAATGGAGGTCATGACAGTATTGATACAACACGAGACTTCAATCTTCATACAACACCAGATCATCTCCACAATTGGATATACATTCTCATAGGGTACCTTCTATGAGAATACTTGACTTGATATTACTCACAAGTCTAGTCTTGATATTACTCACAAGACTTACAACACAACATCACCACCTCAATCATATGAGGATGCATAGGACTTGATATCACTCACAAATCCAAAGAATGACTCTTGATGATGTACAATCAACACTAATGTGTATTAAAGAAACACACTTTATCTAAAGGCACATTATACCAAATTTATCTTAACTAACTCATAAGTGTTTAAATATCCTAACACTAGGAGCATGTAAATTGGTTAATGCTACCCAATGAAAAAATATGGAAAAAAATGATGTTATTCACTTGAAAAGGTTGGAGAACCAAGTAGGACATATAAATATGAGGATCCTCTCCCATTCATATGTAATCCATCCAACGAAAGTGGGAGTGGCATTGCACTTTAACAAACAAGAAAGAAACAAGCTCCCAATGGTGGTTTGATCTTTTAACACAAATGATGAGAGGAGGTTGATATTACCATTGGGTTATTTTTCTATCTCAACTTCATTTTATATAATGTTACACAATATCCTCTCTTTTTTAGACAAGTTGAACTCTACTTCAATGGGACCCAACTGAGTATATGTTGATATTACAGCATTGGGAGTCATTCTCCAGTCTTGTAATATCAAGACAGTAGGCTTGTGTAGTCCTACGAATATCCTCATATAATTGAGGTGGTAATGTTGTAAATTCTTGTGAGTAATATTAAGACAGTAGGCTTGTGTAGTCCTACGAATATCCTCATATGATTGAGGTGGACAATAGGCTTGTGTAGTCCTACGAATATCCTCATGTTGTGAGGTGGTGTACTTTACTATGTAAAGTAGATATACTATGTGATGTATGGCTAATCATGGTCAACAGGTGCTACAAGTCTCCTTTAGGGATTAGCTACCCCTAGAGTGATTTACTTTAGCATATGACTATATGACCTGGGGCAATACATATGATCATAGGTTCGAAAAAGGTCTTATGAGTATGGTATGATTAATTAATGAAAACACACATGGACTATGCAGAGATATTTAATATAAGCTCAGAGATAGAGAGAGAATTTGAATTGCAATTATGGAAAACAAGTTCAGTTAATTAAGGGTTCAAATCCTTAATTTATGCAAATGGTTATTGAAAATAAACATTGATGGAGATGCACTAGTTCTATTCAGTTACATTTAGTTTTGTTCAGTTACATTCAGTTCTATTCAGTTACATTCAGTTCTGGTCAGTTATATTCAGTTCTGGTCAATTACATTTAGTTCAACTTAGTTACATTCAGTTCAACTCAGTTAACTACTCGGTTAGAGTTAGTTAATTAATGGAAGGCGCATATATTCATGTGGAAGATAATTATGGAGTGCTAGCTTGACACCATATCAGTATGGGGTGCATGATTAAAGATGGATCAGTGTTCTAAGTGTTAACAAGTTGTTGCTACATGCAACCATTCTATTTTTGTTGTAAAACCTAATTTGACTTGTTACTAAAGTGCTATGCACTTGGAAAGTTAGATGCAGTGTTCCATTCGATCTCCTCTCTCTAGTGCTCTTAGTGAAAGCAATGTGCTATTGTGTTGTAATCATTCTCTGCTACTAATCTATCATACTAGAAGATCATTTGCTGGGTTTTTCATCCTCCGAATCAGTGGAGGGATTTCCCAGGGTATATCCTGTGTTCTATGGTTTGATTTATATCTTTGAATTATTGATGTGATTTATATGCACTTTTATTATGGATTAAATTTTCAAAGTTCAAGTTTCTTCATATTTTTCTCAATCACTAACATGGTATCAGAGCAAGGGCGTGAACAAGCTTAGTTTTGTGCAAACACTCAAAGCCTCCACAGATCTTGAAGCATTGGGAAAGAGCGTGAAGCAATGGCTTCTATATCCATCTGACCAGAAGATAGACTCGAAGGAACATCCAACTTCAATACATGGAAGGCGAGGGTGTTCAATATTCTAGAAGAGCATGATCTAGACTCTTTTGTGACCTCTGTGATCGAAGATCCCACTACAAATGCGAGAAGGACCAATTACAAAAAGAATCAAGCAAAGGCAAAGCGGATCATATATGACTCTGTGAAGGAAAATCTCATGTCGGTGATCACTCCATTGAAGACAGCAAAGGAGTGTTTTGACACACTCACGAATCTCTATGAGAAGAAGGATCCTACTCAAAACAGGGCTTTGAAGAACAAGTTGCGTAGCATGAAGACGGAGAAGGATGAGACCGTGGCATATTTATTCACAAATATTTCGCAAGTGAAGGATCAACTAGCAAGCATCTATGTGGAGACAGATGAGGATGATCTTCTTCAAACCGCCATTGATGGGCTCCCTGCCTCATGGGATACCTTTCTTGCTGCGGTAAATGGAAGAGAAGAGCAGCCCAATTTCGAAAGACTTTGTCATGACTACATTTAAGAAGAAGGGTGCATCCAGAAAAAAAAACAAGGCACACTAAAGAAGAGAATCTAGCTCTCATGGCTAGGAATAAGAAAGGGAGGAAGCCTTTCACTCCCAAAAAATACTTTCATTCAAAGAAGAAAGAGATTACAAAGAACTTTGAAAAATCAAAGTTTAAATGCTACTATTGTGGAAATAAAGGTCACTTTGCAAGAGAATGCAATAAAAGGAAGAAAGATGAAGGAAAGTTTCATGCCTCCACCGCAGTAGAAGAAACTTCGCACAAGATTACACCCAAAGAGAAAGAGACTAGAAGAGAGTATTATATTGTCTCTACTTTGTCTGGATCCATCATCATAGGAGAAAATACATGGCTGATCGACAGTGGTGCTTCCAAACACATGTTAGGGTACAAGGGTGCACTCTCCAATCTAAAGGAGAAACAATTCTCATGCATGGTAGAATTGGGAGACAATTCTACATATCCAATCCTAGGAGTTGGATCCACATCATTCCAGTTAAATTCAGGAGACATGATACATATGGATGACATTTTGTATGTTCCTGGATTGAAGAAAAATCTACTCTCTGTTTCTTTCCTTGAAGATAAAGGCGTCTGTGTGATCTTCATGGAGAATCAAGTATACTTATGGTCGAAGAACTAGAACCTTGAGACTGCTGTTATTTTTGGAGTTCGAGAAGGAGGAGTCTACAAGGTCCCAAGAAACATTATTTCAGCCATGGTACATCATACTATCATCCCATGCGAGCTTTGGCATAGGAGACTCAGACATCTCCACTTCAGAGCACTTCCTGGTTTACAGCGAATGGTGAAAGGTATGCCTAGTTTTGATTCTATTCATGATTCTATCTGTCGAGGTTGTGGTTTAGGAAAGAATGTTAAATAGAAATTTCCTAGCAGCCATAATAGATCTAAAGGCATCCTTGACTTAGTACATTCACATCTGTGTGGACCCATGTCTACCCCTTCCCTTAGTGGGTACCTTTACTATGTTTTATTCATTGATGATTTCTCCCGCAAGGCCTGGATTTACTTCATGAAAGCCAAGAGTGAAACCTTCTGTAAATTCCAAGAATTTAAAGCCTTAGTAGAAAACCAGACAAGTAGTCATATCCGTGCCCTAAGGTCTGATAATGGAAGAGAGTTTGAATCAAATGCCTTTAATGAGTTTTGTAGTGATGCAAGGATATGTAGACAATTAACAGTTCCTTACAACCCACAACAGAATGGCGTTGCAAAGAGAAAGAATAGAACTAATTGTGAGGTTGCAAAAGCCATGTTACATGATCAAGATATTTCTACTTATTTATGGGCAGAAGCTACTAGTACAACAGTGTACATTCAGAACAGAAGTCCACATGCAGTTCTCGATGAGAAAACACCTGAAGAGGTGTTCACTGGTGAAAAACCAGACGTATCACATCTTTGGATTTTTGGATGTCCTGTGTATATTCACATTCCAAAAGAAAAGAGAACCAAGATGGAACCTTCTGAAAAGAATGGAACTTTTGTTGGCTACAGTGAGACCTCCAAAGCTTTCAGAATTTATGTACCTAGTGACAGACATGTTGAGGTAAGTCGATATGTGACTTTCCATGAGGAGGCAGCATTCAAGCGGTCAAAAGAGCTTGAATGTGATCCAGAGATAGATGAGATTGAGATTCCTACTTCGAAAAATCATGAGAATGATTCTTCCCCTTCTAAGATTCAGTGGGAGAATCCAGCAAAGCCTACAGAGTTACCTGTCATTGATGAACTAGTTGAACCGGTTAATGAACCTCCTACAAAGAGGAGGGCAGCATGGTGTCGTGATATATTGAGAGATGTTGAAAAGCATGGAGCACCAATGGGGACTTCCAAAAAGTGTATGCATCCTGATAGATATTCAGGATATGTTGCATTGATGAGAAACATCAGTGACTCTGAGCCTTCATCATATGAAGAGGTTGCAAAGCAACAAGTATGGAAAGATTCTATGACAGAGGAGTATCATTCTATCCTGAAGAATGATGTTTGGGATATTGTTCCCATACCCAAGAGAAAGTCAGTTGTTACTTCCAAATGGCTTTACAAGATAAAGCATGCTACATATGGCAGCGTGAACAAATTCAAAGACATATTTGTTGCCCAAGGATTCTCTTAGAAAGAGGGCATTGACTATGAGGAGACTTTCGCTCCAGTGGCTAGGTATACTACTATCAGATCTATGATTTCACTTACATCAGTATTAGGCTGGAAGCTTCACCAGATTGATGTGAAGACTGCCTTCCTCAATGGTGAGATTGTGGAAGAAGTTTACATTGAGAAGCCTGATGGTTTTGTGATACATGGGAAGGACTCACATGTCTGCAAGTTGAAGAAATCCCTGTATGGGTTAAAACAATCTCCTCGAGATTGGTACGCCATAATAGACAGTTACCTTCAGAAACTGGGTTTTCTTGAAAAGTGATGCAGATTCCAACTTGTACTTCAAAGTAGTGGAGAACCTGCCTCTGATACTGGTTCTATATGTTGATGATATTTTCCTCACTAGAGAGGAAAATTTGATTGTTGAGTGTAAGACGGAGATTACCTCAGAGTTTGAGATGAAATACTTAGGTCTTATGCACTACTTCCTAGGTATTGAGATATGGCAGAGGAATGATGAGATATTTCTATCTCAAGGGAAGTACACAGTGGACATCTTGTGAAGATTTGGCATGGTGGATTGTAAATCCATAAACACTCTGATGGATTCCAATTTGAGGAAACTCCATGAGAATGAGACCGGATCGAATCCAGTGGACCCCACATAATACAAACATTTGATTGGCTCGTTGATGTACTCGGTACACTCAAGGCCAGACATTTGCTATGCAAAGCATCTTGATTCAGTTCATGACTGATCCTAGACACAGACATTGGGTTGCAGGTAAGCACATCTTGAGGTACCTTCGCGGTACAATTGCTTATGGACTCAGGTATGCCTACAATGGAGGAGTTTTATTGCTTGGATATACTAATTCTGATTGGGGTGGTAGCATTGTTGATCAAAAAATCACTTCCGGATACTGTTTCATCTTGGGTTCTACTATGATTTCTTGGTCCAGCAGAAAGCAGGGCTCAGTTGCCCAAAGCACAACAGCGACTGAGTACATTGCTGCTAGTACTGCTTGCAGAGAAGCAGTGTGGCTAAGAAATCTACTTGGAGAATTACTCAGTGTAAAGCTATAACCTACAGTGATCAGGTGTGACAACCAAAGTTGTATAAAGCTTTCTAAGAATCCTGTGTTTCATGACAAGTCGAACACATAGAAATGAAGTATCACTTCATTCAAGACATGTTCTAGAAAGGTATGGTAAAACTTCAGTATGTATCTACTAAGGAGCAGATTGTAGATGTGATGACAAAGCCTCTATCTATGACGAAGTTTAGACACTTCTGAGATAAGCTTGGTATGGCAGAGAATGTCTCCCTCGCTGAGAGGGAGTGTTGAGATTATAGCATTGGGAGTCATTCTCCAGTCTTGTAATATCAAGATAGTAGGCTTGTGTAGTCCTACGAATATCCTCATATGATTGAGGTGGTGATGTTCTCTTGTGAGTAATATGAAGACAATAAGCTTGTGTAGTCCTACGAATATCCTCATATGATTGATTTGGATAGTAGGCTTGTGTAGTCCTATGAGTATCCTCATATGATTGAGGTGGATAGTATGCTTGTGTAGTCGTACGAATATCCTCATGTTGTGAGGTGGTGTACTTTACTATGTAAAGTAGATATACTATGTGATGTATGGCTAGTCATGGTCAACAGGTGCTACAAGTCTCCTTTAGGGATTAGCAACCCCTAGAGTGATTTACTTTAGCATATGACTATATGACCTGGGGAAATACATATGATCATAGGTTTGGAAACGATCTTATGAGTATGATATGATTAATTAATGAAAACACACATGGACCATGCAGAGATATTTAATATAAGCACAGAAATAGAGAGAGAATTTGAATTGCAGTTATGGTAAACAAGTTCAGTTAATTAAGGGTTCAACTCCTTAATTTATGCAAATGGTTATTGGAAATAAACACTGATGGAGATGGAAGTGGAAGGAACACCAACTAGATGGAAGTTGAATTCGATCACCATGTGTATAAACGATATCTTAATAACAAAATATAATAATTTTGAGGGTGACAAGAGAGTATTGCACAAAGATAGTTATATAAGTATACTAATTGGTCAATCATGCAGGTAAAGGTGCACCTCTAGACAGTCAAATGGAGGAGGGTGCACCTCCTTCTTTGGCTCCTCAATCCACATTCTCAACTCAACTAGTGGTGGATAATAAAAGCAGGGTGCAATCTCCAAGAAAACAACTAAGATGCTAGCTAACTAGTTGTTGGAATTAGTTAGTTGTAGTTTGACTCTTTCGAACCATTATAATTGTAGTTCTCTATATAAGACTACCTACTATTCTAAATAAGAGATGGTCATTTTGCTCAGTTCTCCTTCTCTCGTGTGTTCTATTGATTTTTGTCTAATATTCAGTAGGATCTTTTGTAGATCTGTATTGTGTGAGAGATTAGATGGTATCAGAGCACAAATCTTAAATGCTTTGGCTACACTCAGTTCTAAACAATCAAAGTTGGTGATTTAATTGGAGAGGTGTTAGGGGTGGGTCCACCATCCTTCCCTTGGGTAGTGAGCTAGGGTTTCAAAGACATCCACTTCTAAGGTTTCCCATATCAAAGGCGCCAGGGGAAAACATGCCCCCCTCCTCCTTTGCAGTGTGTTATGGTTTATCAAGACCTCCACTGGTAGAGAATAGAATTTTTGGGGGGCAGTGAAGCATTAGGAGCCATCTCACCCTCCCTCTTCTGCCCAATTTTCTCTTCCAAAGAGGCACTAGGGTCCATCTCACTCTCCCTCTTCTACCCAGTTTTCTCTTCCAGAGAGACGCTTGGAGCACCTGCACTCTCCCTCTCCTCATATATAGTGCGCTCATGAGTGCGCTAGGGATTTCACGACCTCCACTTATGCTCTTCATTTTTCTTACCAGGGGACACTAAGGGCCATCTCATTGTTGGTCATGTGTTAGACTCGGTTTGCATAAAGGTGCTTGGGATTTTCTCCCCCTCTCATCTACAAAGTGTGATTTTCAAGCCATCTCTTGGTTTGAGCTTCCATTCTCGCAAGGTGCACTCTTGTGGTGCTCTCCTTGTGTGCTTATGGTATGCAACATATGAAGATCATGCCTCCACACAGCAACACCTCCCTGGAGTATTTCGTTTCCAACCACTCCTATCCCATTTAGGATTTAGCTCTTTCCCTTCATAAGCTTATCTGCTTATAGTGCACATCTCCTATGCCTCTTTAGTAAGATACCATATATCAATTGCATAAGTTCTCAAGGAAAATGGTTGGGGAAGCCATTGATTCCTGGATACGTAGTATTTCTACGTATTTCAAGACCAATCCTGATCTGGCTGAGGCCGAGAAGCTTCAGATTGCTAGTCTACAACTTGAGAGCATTGCCCAACTTTGGTATGATACTCAAAATGGAATCCTCCTCTCCAGTGGTGTTGTTGGTGGATATGACCAAAACTTCTCCTTTGGATTCATGGGATGCCTTGTGTGAGGCTCTCCATTAGCTCTTGTACCCTCTTGGATATTGGCAGTGCCTCCTTACTCATTGATTACAACTGCGTCAACTCATTGAGTATTCAATTCATAGTTACATTGATCTCTTCACCAATCTTTGTCTTCAACTACATATTATGGAGTCGAAAGAGGTTCTCATTGTTAAATTCAATCATGGTCTTTTATTAATGTTGCATTGGGAAGTTGATTTATTTGACAACTCTACCTTGGATAAGGATTTTCTCAAAGCTTTGGTGGTGGAACGTAAGCTTGCTCCCCACCTCCACTCTCCTTTGTCATGGTCGGGTCCTTCCTCAACCCCTTCCTCTCTTACTTCTCCCTCTCCCAGTTCTAAAGCTGGGAAATGGTATTCCTTTCATAAATCCCAATTCCATTCGTCTGCCGAATGTCGTGCTCTTCACAATTCTAAAGATGCTAAACCTCTTTATGCAAATATCTCCAAGACCTCTAATCCTCCCACACTTGTGCCAGATTTAATTCCTTTGGATAATCCTTCCGAACCCAAACCCTCTTTAGTCCTCAACAAAAACTTGCTTTGTTTTATTTGAATTATTACATCTTTTTTTGGCATATTCCTTTAAAACCATCACTAAATTTGTTATTGTCAACTCAATAATCAACAAAACTTTCCTTAACAACCACTTTTAGTTCCTTTTTAATAGAAAACTTTTCAAATAACATTGAACTCATCATACTTACACATTCACAATCCTTTAAAAATTTACATTGATATTATTCTTTCTTCCATTTCTAGCAATTGAATTGATTAAACCCAATCTAATACTTGTTGCTTAATTTCATAGATGCCTTGGAACTTATACCCTCATGACAAACACATTATGTTTAATGATGCCAGTAATCTAGTCCTAATGGTAGGGTTTTATTGATCTACTAAAATACAAATCTTAACATCGATAAGGTAATAGAAAATATATAAACAATATGCAATTTAGGTCTAGAGATTATCAAAACATAATTAAAATAGACAAGATCACAACCAATATGAACTTGAGGGGTAAACATAATCACATATTTATATTCGTTGCTTTTGAATCATGTATCTTTGCAAGTTGAAGTGGTCATTTTCTTGAGAATTACAACTAATGATTTTTTGGATGGTTCTTTTGTTGGTACAACCCCTACAAGAGTTGCCATTTAGTTATTCTAGCTCTTTGGTAGGTTTTCATTGTCTCCCCTACTATTGTATATCTTGATATGATGTTGAATTGTTTTCGCAACCTCTCTCCTTTCGTCATTGTAGCACCCTTCAAGGGAGAAAGCAATGCCCCTTCTTTCTTTGATGGTTTCTCTAATTACTATGACAATCCACTGGAACATAACATATGGGCTCCTCTTGATGTTTTGGCAAATGAACATTGTTGTTACCTCTCTAGGACCATTGGAAGTACTCCTTTGAATTCTTTAGGTGTTGTTGTAGTCCCCTCGAGAACAACTCACTACATATCTCTTACTAGCTCCCTAGTTTGTGGTAGTTATGCCTCTTGAGAATATTGAATAATTCCCTCAAAGGATGGCTCTCTAGTCTCCAATTTGTGGACCAATCCCAAAATTAAAAGCCCTTCCTCCCTTAGTAAGCAAGGGTGAACTATATCATGCTAAATTGATAGATCTTTCTAAATAGATGTAAGATTTGTAGGTTAACAATTTTCAAGCTTCATCAAAGGGATTCACAAACAAGGTTAAACATTATTTGGGTGATTTGGTTTCAAGAAGCATCAAATCCAATTATTGTTCCAAAGCCTTGATTTGCATTATAGATTTGCACCAAAAGAGGATAGATTAGCAATTCTACAAAGAGGGCCTTGGTTATAGGGAAATACAATTCTTTGCATGAACACTCAACATCCAGTTTTCAATTGTACAACTAAAAAAATTTGTAATATTTATAATTTAGTTAAGGTTCCCAAATCTCCTATATTTCCATTGGGGCATAGAAGTTCTCCAAAATATAGGGTAATCGCTTGATTTCTTATTTGTCACGACCCTATTTAAAATGACAATGTCGTTACCTATGTCAAAAATGGGAAGGGACATCAACAAAGGGCTTTCTCAAGAGGGATCTTTTAAAGTTGGATGACTTTACACATAATTGTTAAAAATTTAAGATGCACTACCATAAACTCATACACTCAATAAGCAAAGTACATTAGGGGTTTACATTGGAGAAACCCCCGAAGGGACAAATTCTATGCACAACCATAAACTCATACACTCAATAAGCAAGAGACATTAGGGGTTTACAATGGAGAAACCCCAAAGGGGAAATTCTACTCAATCATTCATTATTTGTGTATATTTTTCAATTTAAATTTGGTTCCTTCATATAGCTCTAAGTGGCCACAACAATACTACCAATTTAGACATTAGATTCAACCATCTCCATAACTATATTCCATAAACTCTCTATGCATATGCTCATTGATGTTCATCCCTAATTTCTCTATTTGTACTCATCATCGCTTCACACATACACTTTGCAGTCTAGCTCATTAACAAATTACAATACATAGATCTAATATCACAAGTACAAGTTAATTCTTCAATCCTCGGAGCTCAGATCACATAATCTCCTACCCTTTGGCAAAACCTCCCAACTCATCCAAAAAAAGGAATGAATTCAAAAGCAGAAAAGGAAAAGAAATGCAATTGAAAAACAAACTAGCTAAAAATAAATAAAAAGAAAAGACAAATTCCACTCAACTTTTAGTAAAATATTGAAGTATATAAAAATGATGAGAAAGTACACCCAAAATAATACAAAATCCAAAAATATGTGACCACTAAAAAATTGAAGTCCAATCAAGATAAAATCCCAAAAACAAAAAACAAAGATGCCATGAAAAAGTTAAAAACAAAAAACCTCAATGTACACCAAATTGCAATTCTCACCAGAAAAAGATGTGGTGATCCAATTTTTTTTTTAAAAGTGACGAAGTGGACAACTTCACTAGCTCTTAGCGAGAAACAAAAAGAGTTAAAACAAAAAATGAAAAAAAAAAAAACAATAGTGATAAGATATAATTCCTTTAATGTCAAATTTTAAGCCCACGAGTCTAAAGAAGATGAATAGCTACACTGCCTTTAAACATGGAAGTCAAATAAGAAGCACCGAGGATATGGTCTGGGTATTGTACCTTAGTGTGTATTTTCAAGAAAATGTCTTCCTTGTTTTGGTTTTAAAAAGTTGACTCCACTTTCTCTCCAGGTTTTGGCTGTTTTTCTGAATTTATAGATGACCATTTGGTCACATGTGACTCTTTCCAGCTCTATTGATCCATGTTTTTTGGGGAGCTCCTCTTTTGGATACTTGCTCTGTCATTTATGAGTGGCTTCTTTTGGATCGCAGATCTGATCCTTTTGGTTCACGATAGACAGGCTTGATTGAGTTCGATCCTCTTCATGATGAGACAGATTTCTGATGGGAAATTACACTTACTATTGCTTGCCATTCCCCCTGGCAGCGAATGGATGTGATTCTCTCCTGACTAGCTGTATTCTATTGTGATGTAACCCTTCATGGGTGGGTGTTATCAATGCCCTTTGATTCCTAATAAGAATAACAAGGACATGCTTTTTCTTCCTGGAAAAAAAAAATTGACTCCTATGAATATTTAAATCAAGAATGTAAAAGAATCCAAAGAAGCGTTTTCTTATGTTTTGTGCTTATGACAAGGCAGCCGAACTCAACGAGGCTTGTGGAAACTTGAGTGCAGGTTTACCATTTTCCATAAGGCATGTGTAAAGGAGTTGTGCCTCTATAAGCTAGCCAATTAATGCAAATCAACAATGGTGCTGTTGGATTATGATTTTTTTGTTCGACTGACATGCTTCCAATGAACACTTTTGAAAAGAATCTCACAAATTTAAGAAGCTGCCACTGGGCTCCTAAGATTTGTTGTCTGGCACATTGACAAACACAAGCACTAGCACAAGCAACCAACAAGAGGCAAACATGTTGGCGAGATTTGACCCCTGCTCGGAAATCAACAATTTACTTTCACTGACCTAACAAGCCCCTTTTGACAAAAAGCATCTAACTCAAAAAATAAAAACCTGATTTAATTATCTACTCAACAAATATAATCATGTCATCATATTAAAGGCACACTTGCTATCAATCTAATTTTCTCGCTATCAATCTGATTTTCTCAAATCCTAAACAAACATAATTAAGGAAAGAACATGTTAATTTGGGCTGAAAGGATGCCACATAACACATTCCAAGTACTAAAAAGGTTTCAAGAAGATGCATCCACATGTAAGATAACACTGAAACATAGTTGTCAATTACTTGCTCACTTGAATACCTGAAAAAACTGCATTGGGGTGGCTTCCATCCCAGATTTATCAAGCATTTCAATAAAAATGTTGCAAATTATGCCAACCTGTACAAAAATAATTGAATCGTATAGCTTCAATATACAACAAAACAAAATTACAATATTACAATATGCGCATTTAACTATAATTTATTAATTTCTGAGTAAATGGTCTTTGCCTGCATATACATGATTGGCATAGGTGTACAGGATATATAGAACATGCTCTCGTTAAACAAAACAAGGTGATATAATTTGTAAAAGAAGAAATTGATTATACCTAATATATTCTTGGAACATGGATACATGAGAGACTGAAAAAAAAACAGGCATAAAATATTAACAGTTCTCTTGTGATACTAACCAAAACGGCATATATTAATTGATTGTACCTAATGGATTCTTGGAACATGGATCAATGACAGATTGGTAAAAAAGGATCAACAACAGGTGTAATGTCCCTGACTACCATTCTAGTGACATGATGGGTAGCTACATATATTAGTTTTAGTTTTGAAATTTTGTTCCACTGAGGCAAAAATTCAAAATCACAACTAATTAAGCCTTTCATGAGTGAGAATTTTAAGAAATGCATGTGCAGTTGTAGAAATTGCATAATTGCAATTATTGTAAGTTAACTAAGATATCATTTCCTTCCCATTGAATTATTACTATTACGAATGCATTGAATTATTACTATTACGAATGCATTCAAACCATGCTCAAGAATCATACACAAAACAACTCTAAATAGTAATTGGAACAGACACAGTATAAATCAACTCCATGACATTACAAACACATTTGGTATTTATCTTTTAAATGTCCACCAACTGGCTGCAAGTTGAAGATGTTCCTCCCAGTCCTAGGCACTCTGTCAAGTCAGTTCTCTCTTTAACAGACGCCACCCCTGAGCTAGGGCTATCAATCCACAAGGGGAGATCTACCACCCTTTTCTCCTCAATACATGGCCACAGTCTTCATAGAGCACTCCTCACCCAAGGTCACCTATCTTCTACCCAAGTGGTGCAAGTAACCCCATCCACAGTTGAATCCAACCCCTCACTAATTCCCCATTAGCTTGCTCAACGTCGGGGAAGGTAGC
The DNA here is from genome assembly GCA_001517045.1 of Pseudotsuga menziesii. Taxonomy (NCBI): domain Eukaryota; kingdom Viridiplantae; phylum Streptophyta; class Pinopsida; order Pinales; family Pinaceae; genus Pseudotsuga; species Pseudotsuga menziesii. The sequence continues at coordinate 27,874 of LPNX010986761.1, read as the reverse complement.
CCCTTCTCTGCTTCATAGTCCCTCAGTTTGTCCCCTTCTCCTTCTGGCACTGCAGTACAAACCAGCTGAGAAGTCTTTGTGACAAGGCTCCAGGAATGTCCTGCTGCAATCTAGGTTCACTAATCTTGGGAACTAGTTTATCAGCATAGCTAGGTTGTCGTTCATCAAGGTAAGCTTGAGTGTTAAATAATGGAAAGTTGATCTTCCTTTCGTTTACCAACCAAAACTACCATAGAGTGGATGCACTTCCTCTCTGGATGTTGGAATGAATTAATGAATGAAATTATTTTCTACCTTTATATATGCATGGATTTTCCTTGACACATGGCTTTTCCAGAAAGGGGCACTTTCCCTTAATACTTAATTAAGATAATTAACCCATGGTTAATTAAAGTGATTATTGTAACCATGGCTAAGGGACTTTGGGTTAGAAAAGGTTAACGAAGAATAAGACAGCTAAAGTTCACTAGGGTCATCACCCCTTAGCCGCTCTCACTTCCCCCACTTGTGGAATCATAACCCTCCATCTCTTCTTCGTCATTCAATTGCAGTTGTCGAAGACTTTTTATCTTAAAAATAAATTGTACATATTTATAATATATTTGGTCATCCTAGACCATTCATATCCAACTTTTAGCCTTTACATAATTACATCATATTTACATCTTGGGGTAAAAAATGAGGTGTTATACATTGCCACTTCCATAGCCAATACCATGACCGAGACACCCCTAGTAAGTTCACCTTCCATAAACATTTCTCAAGAGCAACTTGGTGAATTTGAAAAGCATACTAGAGGCATTGGTTCGAGACTCTTAAGGCAGATGAGCTATGATGGACAAGGACGGTGTAAGAGAAGAAAAGGCATCTCAAGCCCCATTATAGCTACACCATGGGACAAGCATGAAGGCCTAGGCTTCAATGGATGAATGGAAAAATCTATGTCCATGAAGACTATTTTGTTAAAGCACAAGACATGACAGAGCTAGCCAACTCATCAAAAGAAAGAGAAACAAATGAAGGTAGTAACCCACCACCTCCTTGACCTTCTTGTGATAGATTGTAGAAGAGAAATGATGAAGGAAGTGCAAAGAAACAGCCTGCATCAACACTTAAAAGAAGCAACAAGCATATCAATCAATACAAGAACAAGATGATCAAGAGGTATACATCAGGCAAAGCATCCTTGATTTGTCACTGTTGCAAGAGGAAAGGCCATAACATTGCTAATTGTTGGTATTCAAAAGCATGTTCATTCTACGGGAAGAAAGGCCACATTGATGCAACTTGTTGGGAGAAGCAAGCTACATGCCAAAACCCTGATTTCTTTCAGGGGAAGAATGGAAAGACTTCCCCTAACCAACAACAAACCCAAAGGCATATGGAGAGGAGTATAACAAGCAGACCATGCAGTAGGAGGAACTTTTTCCACCATTGTAAGCTAACTGGACATTGGGAAGCAAGGTGTTGGGAAATTCATTCGAAGCCTTACCCCAAAAACTTCACAACGAAGAGAAGAGTGTGGAGATTGAAGAATAAGGGAGATGAAGAGTTGCCTACATATCTAGTCCAAGGGGTAGTAGTTGTCCAATGAGCTTTAGCAACGAAGGAGGCTTGCATCACCGTTGTTCAGGATAGCAAATTGATGAAGACATCAAGCACATCCCCAATGTGACTATTATTTCCTTCCATTTTCCAAAAGATGATTTCTTTCTTGAGGATGCTTCAAAGATTGGTACACAAAGGTCAATGACCTTTGGGGTTCCTTGGAACTCCATGATAGTAGAGGAAGCAACCATTGTTGAGTGTGCTTGGTTGTTCAGTGAACAATTGATTGCATTCCTGAGAGTTCTGTGGAGCAACAACTATGATATTGGTGGATAATGTTAGGTTTGGTATTCATTGTTTTTTATTGATTGTTGGGTAAGACCACCACCGTAGTATGTTGATGATTGTCACTTGTAGCCAAGTATGTGTAGGAGTTAGCATTAGTTTGGATAGTAAAAGGTATTATGATTGCACACCAAGGAGGTCTTCAATCGATGTTGTTGCAAAGACAAAGTGTTGGTTAGCACGTACAACAACAAAGAATTGCTTCCATATCGAGAAGCAATTCATCTGAGTAGTAGAGAGCAGTCCACACTTTCTCCCGTATATTAGCAGGAGATTGCATAATGCTTGTTAAGATGACATAGAACAAGCAAATACTGGCATTTGACTTGGCTTCATTGATCTGCCAAGATGGACTGTCTCCAAGTATAAGAGAGAGATGGGAATGGATGTTGAGACTAGAGTTCAGATCAAGGGATTGCACAAAGCTAAGAGTCAATAAGCAAATTTTTGTTGTGGGTACAAGTGAGCCAGAACCAAGCGCTGAAGCCATAGCAAGGACCAAAGTTAGTAGAAGCCACAAGCTAGAGCCAAAGCCAAAGTTGCAGCCGAGAGCCAAAGTTAGAGCCCACATTCTAGAAAAGTAGATAGAATGCACATTGATCCAAATTAGTTTCCTTGAGCTTTTGGAGACCAAAAGCCTCTCAATGAGAAGGTGTGATCCGAAATGGATAAGAACGAGAATAGTGCAATCCTCAGTACCTACAAGTAATTTCAACAATTAAATGTATGAAAGAAAGTGTAGTAACCATTGTAGAAAAACAGAGACAAATGAAAATAAATGAGACAAATGTGAGAAGAAAAATAGATTAAATGAAAACAAGAAACCCAAATTAGAAGAGAAAGGAGAGATAGAGAGAGAGATGAAAGGCCATGGTTGTTGCCCTTCCCAATACCCAACTCTCCTATATCTCATTGTATTTTCGCTCTCCAAGGGTTTTTTTTGGTGAGGTTTGTTACCACCTAATTTGTACTTAGTGGTTTTTTAACAAATGAGCCTGGTGAACCGGACAGGGTTAACTTGTTCGGACTTCAAAAAGAGCTATGGAAGTACTTCTGGGAAGTGCTTGTTGTACTATATCACATGTTCATACCCAATGGGGGAGTTGTAATAAATGTTCTAGCATGATAGTGTCCCATTACCCAACTCTCCTATATCTCATTGTATTTTCGCTCTCCAAGGGTCTTTTTTGGTGAGGTTTGTTACCACCTAAGTTGTACCTTAATGGTTTTTTATCAAGTGAGCCTGGTGAACCAGACAAGGTTAACTTGTTTGGACTTCAAAAAGACCTATGGAAGTACTTCTGGAAAGTGCTTGTTGTACTATATCACATGTTCATACCCCATGGGGGAGTTGTAATAAATGTTATAGCATGATAGTGTCTGTAAAAGACTCGGTCTCTTAGACTTTATTTGTCAATCCAATCAGCCCAGGGTGTTTTTTCCCTTGGTTATTATTGGTTGTTGAATAAACGACTGATAATTTCTGAGTTTTTCACTCCATACCTCCAAAGTTGGGGTGCTCGGCTTGGCATTTATGCCTATTGAGGTTATTAGAGTCTATGTGTCAATGTATAAACATGCTAGACATCATTATCGAGTCATATAAACATGTCTAAGTCCCCCTATTTGTTTTTCAATTTTTCAAATTTTTAGTTTTTTCAGTGTTTTTTATTAAAATTTAATTTTTCCAAAACTTACGTTATTTTTTAATAGTTTAATTGGAAAAATTGATTTTGTAATAAAAGTGGGCCAAATAATCGGTTTCAGTCATGTAGGTGCTCATTTTCAAACTAAGAGCACCATGTAAACCCATGGACCCACTATTTCTTAAGTTTTGAGTGATTTTCCATCACTCGGGTCAGAAAGCTCCAAAAATCAATTATTGATTATTTTAATTAATAAATTGATGAATAATTGAGCAAATCCAAAATCATAAATCAGTGGATCCTCAACCGATTTGATTGAAATCAGTCGGATCTGAAGCAAATTGACTGGATCTGACAAATCCTTGACTGAAGGAGGGGATCAAATCAGATCCAGAGTTGATCTACAGCTGTCTTCATGGGGAATTGCGCCCTCTCTCTCCTCCACACGTGTGGACTCTCTTGGATGCTCTGTGGACTAATGTGTCGGTGTATGGGTTGATGTGTCAGCTCAATCAAGCCCTCGGTTGACAAGTAGGCTCAGTTCAGCTTCAGTTCTGCATTGATGAACTCTCCATCAGTTGATTTCACTTGATTCCATGAGGAATTGCGCCCCCCCTGGGCTGGATGGCATGTAATTTGTATATATCCTGCTTGAGGCTCCCTCTCCCAAGCTAGTTAGAGCTGGATTGAAGGGATTGCCATTGTAACTTCGTATTTGATCATCATTTGTGAATAAAGAAGCTTTGGAGGCTATACTGTGTAGTGCATGTGTATGTGTGGATTCTCAGTGTTATGCTGCTGATGTGGTAGCTGCAATTTCATGCCAAATTATGTGTTGCTTATGTGTTCTGGCTTCAAGGATTCAGCTGAATCTAGTAAGGGTGTAAACTAGGAAAGCTAGATTGATTGATCTTGTTTATCCATATGATGTATGCTAAAAAATTTCAGTTATATGATTAAATAAGGTTATTTTGGCATGATCTTTCATTTTTGTTGCTGTATACATCTATATCCAGATCTCACGAGGTGTGTGTAGGCTTGTGTTATTTATTTGCAGGTTCTCGATTGGATGAAGGTGTGGATCTAGAAATTTCAATTATATGATTAAATAAGGTTAAATAAGGTGTGGATGATGATGTATGTTGAAAAATTTCAGTTATATGATTAAATAAGGTTATTTTGGCATGATCTTTCATTTTTGTTGCTGTATACATCTATATCCAGATCTCACGAGGTGTGTGCAGGCTTGTGTTATTTATTTGCAGGTTCCCGATTGGATGAAGGTGTGGATCTAGATTGACGCCATTCCTATCCAATAAGCTCAAGACTCTGTCCCTCAGCACTCCACAAAAGGGCCTCATTTCTGCTTGCTCCATTCAAGCAACGATCCGACCTTCTCTCCTCTTCTCATTTCTACAAAAAATCAACATTTTTACCCGGTTACTCTGTTCGTAGCTTTGATTTTGCTTAGATCTATCATATTAAATGTAATTCCAACATAGATCTATCTTATCAAAGCCTATAGTCTAGATCTTGCACTTAAAAAAGTTTCATAAGCATTCTAGATCTAGCTTTAGGGAAATCGTCTTTTTGCATAAAAATTTAAAGAAAACTTGTAGATCACATGAATTAGATTTCCTTTCGCTGTTATAAAATTTAATATTCTACAATATCAGTGCATATTTCATTGGCTGCACAAACTGCAAGCCAAGATCCCAAGGAAAGCTCGCTTTCCTTGGTTCCTTTTTTGCCTGTTTAGCTAGTGTTAACTTCATTTTTTTGAGATAAGGTAGGCTGATCCAAAGGTACTCTTAAAGTGTTTTTGGGCGTATGTTATTCTAACATGCTCAATGTCTTTTAGCAGGTCTGACAGAAAAGAAAGGAAGCTACTGTTGATTTTTGTACCTAGGCAGATGTTCCCTAGGTGACTTTAATTTTTTTGCCTAAAGTCACTTTAAGAGGGAAAAAGGTGACCCTCACATTAAAAGTCACTTAATGAGACTTTATGACTATAAAGTCACTTTTTGATAAATTTAAGTGGGTGAGTGATTTTATTTATGAGAAATAAATAAAAGTGATTTTCACTCTCATTCAATCTCATCCATTGGATTGATTCTTTCTCCACCGTTGGATTAAGAAACTCACTTAAGGCAAACAAAAAGGGTTGAGGGAGGCAAAGAGACTTCACTTGTTCATTTTTTTGGGTGAAGAAGAGAGAGCTGAGAGAGGGGTCGAGGTTGCTGAGAAGGGGCACGAATTTCCAGGAAGAGGACAACCATTAAATGCACAGAAATCGAGGAGCTTTCCCTGCTGAAAGGACGGCACAGAAATCGAGGAGTACGGCCTTCATTTATTGAAGTGGTACGGCTGCATTAAATGCTGATAAATTCATGGTACGACCTGGTACGGCTGCATTAATTCTCCAGCACGAAAAACGAGGTGGTACGGCCTGCATTAAATAGCACAAAAATCAAGGAGGTACGGCTGCAATAAATGCTGTACGGACAGCATTAAACAGCACGAAAATCGGGGCATTTATTTCCTGTACGGCCGCTGTACGGACTGCCTGTACGGCCTGGTTTTCTTCAGCACGCAAATCGAGGAGTGGTACTGTTTTGTACTGCTGTTTTGGGGCACATAAAACGAGAAAAATGTACTACTGGGTTTGCTGAACATTTTTCCAAACTTTGAGAAAAAGACTGCTGGTGGAGATAAGTTGTATTTTCACATTTAATTTTCTGTCCTGTTGCTGAAGAAATAATTAAATCTCTCCTCTCTGACTGGTTTTCCCCGTGGGGGTTTTTCCAGGGCTGATTAGCCAAAAATCTCTGAGTAATTTTTTATGGTGTGCATGCATTTGTTTTCAGCCTGTTAGTAATTTTTACTGTGTTTAAAATTGTTCGGCAAAATTTTTTAAGTAGCTTCAAGCCTATGCAAAACCGGCTGAAGTGAAAAACACAAATTGTTCATTTAAACCAGCAAGCAGTAAATCTCAGTTTTTCAACATGGTATCAGAGCAAAGGGGGCAGAAACAGTGATTTTTGCAGACACACAGAAATTTGCAGCATTCAGAAATTTTTGTTATTTTACTTCTGTTAGTGAACAGCACTTTGTTGAGTTGTTGTTGGGATGGCTACAGGACTTAGATTGGAGGATAGGCTGGATGGGACAGGGAATTTTGTGCCGTGGAAGGCTAGGATTCTGCTGTTACTTGAAGAGAATGAGTTATGGCCAGAGATAGTGAGGAACACTACTACAAACCCCATTGTCATTCCTGCATCTACGGATGCAGCAGCCCTCACAGCCTTCAATAAGAAGGACTGCAAAGCCAGAAGAATTATTCTTGATGCCGCGAAAGATCACATCATTCCTCACATTTCAGGAAAGGACAAGGCTCATGAGATGTGGACATCCTTGACCAGTCTGTATGAGAGTTCTAATGAGAACCGGAAAATGGTTCTCAGAGAAAAACTCAAGAGTATCAGGATGAATGGAGGAGAGGGAGTCACAGCTTACCTTACTAGGATTTCTGCAGTTCGGGATGAACTTGCAGCAGTTGGGGAGAAGGTTGCCCCTACAGAGCTTGTGCGGACAGCGGTGAACGGGGCTTCAAAGTCCTGGAGTGCTTTTGTGCGGGCTATTGTGGGCAGAGAGAACCTGCCTGACTGAGAGAGGTTATGGGATGACTTTGTACAGGAGGAGACCAGGAGGGGTCTTGTACAGGGTAGTACTTCTCAGAGAGGAGCTGATGATGAGGATGTGGCTTTGACAGCAAAGGGGAAGAAGAAGAAGGGCCCCAAGAAGGGTGGGGCCAAGCAGCAGCAGCATGGGTCAGCAGAGTGGACAGAAGAAGGACTTGAGTAAAATCAAGTGCTATGCTTGTCAGGCGTTTGGACACTATGCCTCTCAGTGTCCAAGCAAGAAGAAGAAGAAGGGGCAGGGACAGCAGACTGCAGCCTCAGCTGAGGTTGATGAGTTTAGTGTTGCATTTCAGAGGGAGTTTTCCCTTTATGCTGGACAGACTGAGACTGAGAGAGTCACATTAGCCACCAGCATAGATATGGATCAGGACAGGGAGCATTCCTTGTTGGCAGGACATGAGGGGGGTTCATCCACCTCTTCTACTTGGTACATTGACAATGGAGCCACGAGCCACATGACAGGAGCTCGTGAGGTGTTCTCAGAGTTGTCAGAGTCAGGTAGGGATGTGGAGGTTGTCCTTGGGGACAACACCGTTGTGAGAGCTGTTGGTAGGGGTACCATCACATTTCAGAGGGAGTCCATGAGTCCCATGACTCTGCGAGATGTGTTGTATGTTCCGGGGCTGAAAAAGAACCTTGTATCAGTTTCCACTATAGAGGACAGAGGGCTTGGGGTGTGCTTTTCGGATGGGAGGGTACAGGTATATCCCAAGGCTACAGGAATGTCCAGTGCCATGGACATCGAGGTCAGGTGTGGAAAGATGTACAAGCTATTATTTCAGTC
>LPNX010986761.1:0-17516 GCA_001517045.1 Pseudotsuga menziesii | reverse complement strand
TAAATGCTGATAAATTCGTGGTACGGCCTGGTACGGCTGCATTAATTCTCCAGCACGAAAAACGAGGTGGTACGGCCTGCATTAAATAGCACAGAAATCGAGGAGGTACTGCTGCAATAAATGCTGTACGAACAGCATTAAACAGCACGAAAATCGAGGCATTTATTTCCTGTACGGCCTGGTTTTCTTCAGCACGCAAATCGAGGAGTGGTACTGTTTTGTACTGCTGTTTTGGGGCACAGAAAACGAGAAAAATGTACTGCTGGGTTCGCTGAACATTTTTCCAGACTTTGAGAAAAAGACTGCTGGTGGAGATAAGTTGTATTTTCACATTTAATTTTCTGTCCTGTACTTTGCTGAAGAAATAATTAAATCTCTCCTCTCTGACTAGTTTTCCCCGTGGGGGTTTTTCCAGGGCTGATTAGCCAAAAATCTCTAAGTAATTTTTTATGGTGTGCATGCATTTGTTTTCAGCCTGTTAGTAATTTTTACTGTGTTTAAAATTGTTCGGCAAAATTTTTTAAGTAGCTTCAAGCCTATGCAAAACCGGCTGAAGTGAAAAACACAAATTGTTCATTTAAACCAGCAAGCAGTAAATCTCAGTTTTTCAACAGCTACTATCCGAAGTGGCCTCAGGAGCGTTCAAATCCCCCCAGGGGTCTCCCTTTTCACTAAAATCTTAAAATTTTTGCAAAGTTGTAAGATCTTGGTTTCATCCTGTATAAGGACCAAGAAGTTTTTAATATTTCAATTCGCTAATATTGTAACCAATAATAAATAAAATTATTTTTAAAATAGGCTCTTTCAAGCCCATTCTTCATCCCCCCTGGGGGGATTTGCGTCCGTGTCATTTTCGTCGCTTTCTGCTTATTTCTTTTTTAAATTAGTATTGATCTAATTTGCAGGGTAGTATACTTGATTTTATTATTAATTTCATATTCCACTTTTTGTTTTTTTTTCAAAGTAATCATAATACTTACCCCACGATTTCCCGATTGACCCGAAAGGGGAAAGAGATTCGTGGTAGGACTAATTAGAAAACTAGAATTGTGGATCTATTTTATTTTTCATCATTTATTTATCAACAATTATAAAATTAACCCCTCATCGATTCCCCGATTGAGATCCACTTGGATCGAAAGAGGTTCCTAGAGGGTTTTCTTTTAAATAAGAACACTCATTTTAAAACTTACTTAAATTGACAAGACTCCAGTGTGTATGCTTTGCACTTGGCTGCGGTTCATCCGATCAGTCACGCTGTATCAAAAGCACTTGGGTGACTAGTATAATTAGGACTCACTCTCCTCAGCTGACAAACCAACAGGTGAAAATCCAACACCTCGATCGAACCATCACGGTGGCAAAATACCCAAAGGAAGCGGGAACTTCTAAAAAGTGACCTTGAGGCGTCGATCTCTGTCACACCCTAACGAGTGCGTTACAAACAATAGCCCCAGAGACTCCATTTCAGCCCACATATTCCTTGTGGGTAGCCGTGAAGGTTTAGTTTTGAACATACTCCAAGTACTCTCAGGTATATCTATAGTCCCCCTTTAGCCTAATTTTAATCAGCACACACTTCAAATTTAACTTAAAACATACCAAGAGGCAATCGCAAAACACTCACTCCAAGCACATGCAAGTACATTGTTTTTATTTTTGACTCCATTCGAAGGCACTGGTTATTTTCTTGTTTTATATATAGATTGTGTCTCAACATTATGCTTTTGTGTGTTCATCTTCTATATCTTGCCATCTTTGATTATCTATAATTAAATTCCAAACTCCTAAGTAACTCAGTCAGTTTAAACATCACAACACTAAGTAATCATCCTTAGTAACTTAATAGAGTCTACCCCCCTTGGCTTCGTTAGAAGTTGAGCCTAAACGGAGGAGTCAAGAACAAGGTGACAGCCTTGACTCGAGACTTGCCCCCAAGGACACACCGAGTGGCTTGAAGATTTTTGCCACGTGACCCAGGTGTGTGAAAGGCGGCAACAAAGTTGAAAGGATGTGCAAGGTAGCCATGAGAAATGTATTGTAGTGAAGATTGTCGAAATAAGATTGAATCACATCTAATGTTGGTTTTGCCATTTGTGTTTATAGGGTAAATAATGTCTTATGTGCAATTTTAATGTGCGCTTGATTGTTTCTTAGCATTCATTTGTTCATTGAGTGGTTGAGATCTCCTCTATTTAATTAATGGCTACCAATGACTTTAAATGGTGAGAAAATAGAATTTTGTTTAAACTACAATGGATTAAAGCATTGTTGAGTTGTATTTTGGTATGGTACAAGATCTAACAACTAGTAAACTTCCACCATAGGATGCCTTACCATTGCCATAGATCAAAGTTTATTGTTAAAGGCCTCTTGCAATCTCTTAGGGAGTTTCTATACATTGTTAGGTGTTTTCATGCATTGTTGGGCATTTTTTTGGCAGGTTGGACGTTTTTTTTATAATTGTTAAGTGTTTTTCTTTGTACCTAGGGCAAGTTTGTTCTACCTAGAGTGGTTTTATCATTGTCACAACTAATTGCCACTGCCTAGGGTGTTTTTATCTATCCCCGAGTGAAATTGGTATTGCCTAAAGCATTTCTTTGAGTGCCTAGGAAGAATTTAAATACATTGGGGCTAATTTAAACATATTGGGGCAAATTTAGATGTTGCTAGGTGAAATTACATGTTGAGCGAGTTTCAAATTTATAGTTGTCAAGGTGTTTTTACAAATGTTAAACTAGCTTGCCAATGCTGGACACATTCATTTGTTATTGTTTGCATATTAAACTGCTGGAAGATGAATTGAAACATTTTTATGGTAAGCTAGTTGATTATTGTTTTAATGGTGAGTTGAGCTACGACCATACACCCCAAACTTATGTATTGGGCATCTCCCTTCAGTGTTCCCATTCTATACCTGTTGATAAACGATTTATGTGATGTTATGTTCGATCCTTATCCCACAGCTCGATTAGATTTATATTGCAGCGTTGCATTGGGTGGTGAATCCATTAAGGAAACAGTTTGGTTCCAGAAAAATACCCAAGCCAATGGATATTGATCAAATGAATTGAGTCGTGTCTAAACTATGTGAAGGCATTGTGTAGGAAGTTTTTTTTACTTCCTCGTTGAATGCATTGGGTATTTATGTCTCAATTGTGGAGATTTATATTTAATCAGAGAGATGAAAATTGTGTTAGCAATAGCTTGTTTATGGTTGGGTGTATCATTTTTATAACCATTTGAATGCAACAATTTAAGTAGTGAAACTCTTCTTGATAGAGTTCCCGAAACAAAAGAAAGTTTTTATGTACAGTGAAGAGGAAATTGTAGACATTAAAGTAAAGAATGATGGTTGTAGGTGAACATAGAGGTGGTAAGGTAGGAATACCTTTGCTTTTCTTTGGTAAGTTACTGGTATATATGGCTTGTGGGTTGTTGGATATACTCTTGGGAGGTTGTTGTTCGTATGGTTAAAAAATACAAATAACTACATACCATCAATATCATTGCATATATGGGGATCATATTCATCTATAGCACCCTTTGCTCCCCTTCTCTAGGCTCTAAGCTTGTCAATGCCCTCCAATTTTAATGAAACTTTCTGATCCAAGGTACATTTGCTTAAACAAAAGGTACATTTTTACTAAGGTCATGACAAAGGATCAACAATCAACACCACCAACATATAAACTCATATACAAAAAGGGGTTGATGCACTTGATTAAATGTCAATCATATACCCTCATACATGATAGAATCCAGTGGAAACACCACAATCCTGAAAACTGTTAGTCTATTGAATTCTGAATGGGATCTTAAGTTCTACTTCTTGTATATGAGTTTATACGAGTTTGGAACCACTTAAACATCTTGAAACAACATGGTAATGTTAAAAAATAAGGAAAATTTATGATAACACTAGGTAGCATGATCGTATCATGCTTTAGGAACCATCATAGGGACTATGAAAGTAAAAAACTTGAAGCATGCTTTTTAATAAAATCATAACAGCCATATTTAACCAGCATAGATCCATCTTAAACGCAGATCTATCAAGCTGCAAGCACCATCCAAATTTTCTTGAGGTGTAAATTATTTATCTTAAATTTTTTACACATTAAGAAAAAAATTACACCTCAAAATATTTGATCCCTCTTGGTTCTTGATATATCGAGGTTTAAGATCAAATCAATATAAAATATTTTTTTGTGTTTAAACCAACATTATTTGAATTTGTTTTATGGAAACGACATGTTACATAACGTTACACAACGTTACGCATTACAACATCTCCCCCCATACTGGATTGTAAGCACCTCGCTATTCTTGATGCAAAAAGCTAAGTTGCAACTAGTCATCATTCATTTAGATAAGCGTTAATACTAGGTCTCCTAAAGAAACGTTACGCATTACAACATCTCCCCCCATACTGGATTGTAAGCACCTCGCTATTCTTGATGCAAAAAGCTAAGTTGCAACTAGTCATCATTCATTTAGATAAGCGTTAATACTAGGTCTCCTAAAGATTAGGAACGCTGATAAGGTTCCACTGGTCGAGTACAGTTAAATCGTGCATAGCATGACTAATCTTATAAGATTTTGTGAATGCATTTAGTGCTGAAGACAGGTTAAAGGAAGGTGTATAGTAAAATTAATCCTACAAATACACTGGCACAAATGCACTTGCACCAGAAGAGATGTTGCGACTTACAGCCCAAGCTATCCCTTACCTGTAGCAACGAGAGAGTTGATATGTTTATAAAGCAGCAACCCAACAGAACCTCTGTCAAGCCAATCTTACTTCGCAGCACTAAAACACCTTCTATTACCACTCAGGATGAAATCGCTGCAGAAGCACGCTCCTAATTGGGAGGATTTTCCAAAGTGCAACTACTAAAGAATTTCGGGCTGCAAGAGCACATTCCCGGTTGGCACCGTTTTAGGGAGCACATTCCCTAGAGAAGTTTGGGAGTGCGCTCTACTCCCCAAAGTACTCCTATGCACTCCCAGGTCTGGAAGGGCTGATCCCCGTTCATGCTTCCTGTCAACACTGTTTCCAACACAACTTTCACAAGATCACCAATTACGATTCATAATTAGATTTATGCCATATGACTTGTTTCTTCCAAACAAACTATCCATGTAGATATTCAGAGCATTAAAACATCAACTACCTGATCTTTGTCCCAGCATTTATATTGTATCTGGCATACATAACTTGGGCTTTCAGAGTTATTCCTTTCAAGACGAGAAAACAAATTGGCTGCATTCAATTAATAAAATGGTGAATTTTACTGCAAATTTCAATTGTGGCTGCCACTCTTGTAAAGGAAAGGCATTTCGAATATATGGTAGGGAAGTTTGTTACATTCCAAGGGTAGTTAGACAACATTGTGATCACAAATACTTTGTATGCCTAGAGTAGAACTGACTTGGCATGAAATCCATACCTTGCAGGAGTAACGCTGATGTCGACAACAAAACTAAATAAATTAAAGTAAGTAGCAGAACTGAGTTGGCATGAAAACCATACCTTGCAGGAGTAACGCTGATGTCGACAACAAAACTAAATAAATTAAAGTAGGTAGTGTTGCTGTGGCAACTATAACCAACATCACAAAAGAATAACATGTCAGCCATATAATCCATCTTAAATTTAAATTATAAAAAAGCTATAAAAAATTAAAACCAGGGTAGAGCCATCTTAAATCTGAATAGCAAGAACCCAGAGGGATTAAATCTGTTGAGGCATAAATTTTATCTTAAAGTTTTTACGCATTAAGAAAAAGATTGATCCCTCCCAGTGCTTGGTAGATCCAAATTTAAGATTGGTCTATGACTCTATGCTGGTGTATATACACAGAGTTCATCAAACTAAATATGACGTAGTGATTACTGCCAGATGAAGCATAAAGCTTTTCAAGATATTTGAAGAATTATCTGCAGTAAAAGTACACTCAACATCTTGATTTTCAAAATAGATTATTAAGCTTTGAAAGAGTTGTGAAACTGTTTATAATTAAGAGGGATCTTATCTACATCAAAGACAGCAGAACTTGAGAGAACAAAAGAATCTAATATGATATGTCAATTGCTATCTACCTCCAAAAGTAACAATACATACATGCACAACTGCAGAACAGTACAAACTGCTTTTTTGCGATATCCCATGCTGGAGCTGAGAGGGACAGGAAAAAAAGCCCCTGCTTCCCTGTATTTCACAATTGCCATGGAAAAGCAGATCAATGGAACAAGATGGCATCAATTGATGGGCAAGTTCTTAACATAGACAATGAACAACAATTGTAACAAGCACACATAATAAACGGTAATTTAGTTTAGGATGAATGAATTCACAACTCGAAGAAACTCATCATTTTCAAAATGGAGATGGAAGATGGCAATGGATTAAAACTGAAACCGCATATAAATATCACAGAAAGCAAAATCAAATAATATATAACAAACAATTATAAACCAATTCATCTGCAGAAAATGCATGTTAAGTATCAATTTGCCAACATGGCTGACTTGGGTATGAAAAAAGCATATTCTACAAATCATTTTATTAATGCAAAATAATCACTCAGATTTTCAGTATAGTAACACTATCTTGACCTATAATTAGCAATTTTATTTTTGAATTAGATTGAAGCATCATAACTGTCATAAGAGAATTACATAAAGCACCATCCATCACAAAAGACTGCATTGCAGTGCCTGTCAATCTAATTCATATGACATAAACATAGTCAACAAATATAATTGTGCTCAAAAGAAGGTGACATAAATCATTTAAGGTAGGCATTATAATTACCATTGATGTAGACTTGTTCAGAATATTATAGATATCCAATAAATAGGTCGGAGGTAAACTCTCTCCACAAATTGATATGATATCATGTCTGTACTTTAACAGAAAAGAAACAAGCAAACATGGGAACTATATCATAATGAAAATTACTTCTTGAAATCATGCATTCTATAGAAGATAGTCAAATCGACAAATCTTCCCTCCAATTAGGTAAAATTGAGAAGTTCAAAACTGTAACAGAACATTAATAAAAGACTTGCTGTTCAAGAACGAGTCGAAGTAAAACTACGCAGATCGCTCAAACTGAGTTTCATGGCAATGTGGATCAAGCCACCCTCTAGGAGAACCTTTTGATGCCATTGCACTTCCTTTACCACCAATCAGGTCTCGCAAAGCTTCTACCTTATTTTCATGCCCTATTGAAGTGCTCTTTTCGTCCGCTTCCTTCAGCTTTTGCCTAAATCGCTGTTTCTTTCCAGCAGCATTGATTTCTTGCTGTTTTACTAGTGAAGGCGGAGCTCCATGTGGTCCTAAATAGATTTTTTCCTCTTTGCTTCTTACCTGTCCGAAAGGAACCCAAACCCAGTCAAAGACTAACAGGAATGAGTCACGATAAACATTGCTAGAATATGAACAATACAAATTAAGCCTTCCTAAGAGCCACAGCACCATCATTGTCCAACAAAATGTTATCTGTTTTCACTTTCCGGCATGCATGGTCTTTCGAACTTAAAAGTTAAAAAAGTGAATGAATGACTGCATATCTGTCTTAAATTCAAACCACATGAATTTGTGCCTGCTCAACTGGTGGCATGGCTGATAAAATTCATACAAGCCAAAAAGCAACGAGACTGATGACAAAGATCTACACAACCAAATTTGTTGCCTTGATGATAGAATTTAAGCAAATATGGGAAATTTTGGTTTTAATGTCACCTGTTGAGAAGAAGATTTTGAATCCTCTGTTTCTGCTGTGTCTTTTTCAGCAATACCAGGCTTCTCCATTTTCAGGCAGGGGATCTCAAACCCATCAGCGTCTATAAGCACAAAAAACCATGAACAGTGTTACCACACTTAATGAACAGAAACCCAACTAGAGTTTTAGCAATGCAAAGAAAATACACCATTTGGTTATGTTTCCAGCCATTCGCAAAGAAAATACAGAACGAACCGAGGGGTTATGCAATGGGATCTCCCAATTCATGAGGCCCTTAGCTCCCCGACTCCTTGACCCAAAAAATACAAATCATAATAGTATGTCTGATCACTCCCACTCAAACAAAAATATGAAGGCAGAAATCTAGAAAGGCTAGCATGGAAAGGATGCCATTCAGCAAGGGGCACCATTTTGATAGAGCTAAGAAGATTTCCATAGAAAAGAAACTCGAGCACAATATTCACTGAGGGGCAATTTACAGAAACCCATCAACTAAGATAAGTTTTGAATGCAATTACTATAATTTTACACAGGGTTCTGTTATGTTTGTTTGTTGAGGGCAAAGTTCACCAGATTTCATCAGTTTTAACAAATTTTCGTACCTTCTTAAAGCAGCTTTAAGCGTACTTACATTCCACACATATTATCTAAAGTCTAGTTTAAATTAACTTAGAAAAATCAGCAAATGCACAACTACCCTTAGACTACATAAAAAAATAGAAAGAAAAAAAAGAAAAATGTGCACCCGCGTTCATTCATTTCTCTGAAACCTAGTTTAAATTTACTCAGAAAAATCAGTGTACAACAACCTTACATAAAAATGGAGAAAACAAAAAAATTAAAAATTTGCACCCCCGTTCCTTCATTCAAAGTGGAGAAAACAAAACTGAAAATTTACACCTGGATTCATTCATTCAAAATGGAAAAAGTAAAAATAAAAAATTTCCACCCCATACATTCATCCAAAGCCACCAGCATATTAACAATCAAATGTGAGTAGAAGAAAGCAATGGCACACAAACTAGACACAATCTCCTTTGATGATAGAGATATTCAAGCCGATAGCATTCGCATCCATTGAACTTGAGAAAACTGGATTCATTCATTCATTTTGAGCTGGCAAAGTTCAGAGCTCAAACTTAATCCGTGGTTATCAGGAATACATTCTCACTAATATCCACATCTGCAGGTCAGATTCGAATTTCAATAATCTCGATTTGACCACTTACAATTTCGCAAATCCAATGGCCAGGGGCACTCTCCAAATCATTCCCCCAAAAGGCCCATGAGTCAGTCCTGGCCTGTCTCTACTAGTATGGGCGTAGTCGCACTTCATCGAGCAGGTGTATATGTGGGTAAAGAGTGGATAACCAGAAGAAGCCTACCTACGCTAATGATATACCCAAACCTAAAAAAGGCCACACTTTAAAACAGTGAAAAGTGAAAACACAAAGTGCACACATACACAGTAAAAAATGAAAGCAGAATGTGCAGGAAGGGTTTGGTAGATACCCCATTCATCTTCTTCTGGTTGTTCAACCATTGAAGAGGGTCCTGAGTTTGTGGTGTCCATGGGTTGTCGAAGCTCATGGATTTGGTATGTTTTAGGGCGTTCGCCCGCCCAATAAGAAAAAATTCCTGCCTCCCTCTTGCTTAGCAGACGAGGGACAAACCTCCGACTTCAGACGCTAAATTCGGTTTCTACAACCCCCTTTTATCATCTCCAAATGACAAATCCTCGATCTTAATACGTTTTTCTTGCCACCCAACCCGAACTCAACTGCGTCCAACCCACGCCATGGATGATTTCTGACCCTAAATCATGGAATAAATTAATAATTAGACTACTCGCATATTTGTATTTTTTTATTTTTTTTAGGAGGAAAGACCTTTTGCAAGTAACCCTCATAATCAAGCTATCTTCAAAATGTGAAATACATCATTGTATTTTATGGAAATCTCTTGGCTTGGAATAATTTGTTGGTCATTTTTAAATGCATAAACTTACATTTCTATAAAATAACTTTTAATGTTAACAAACTTTTTTATATTTTAGTTAGACATTTAACCTAAAATATCTCTTGACGGAATTGAAAGTGGATGGAATGAAATTCATCTAACCCATCAATGGATTGATGAGTATATCCTTTAAGTAGAAATAGTTATAAGTTACTTTACCTTTCAATATAAAAAAAAATTAAGAAAGTCAATATCCGAGGTTATTGCAATGGGGTTATATGCTTTCCACCAACAAATAGCCTTAATCCTATAGAGGAAACCCAATATTACTTATCATAATGGATTTTTGTAGTAATGAAAATAAAATGTGTATTGTATAAATAATTTGTAGTTTAATAGTTGATTGGTTTTAGGATGGATATGCATGATTAGTTTGTTTTATATTTTTTCTATATAGAATGTAGTATTTAACACCTCAAAATAATTGTGATATTTTCTAGATATAAATTGTGTTGGAGTTTTAAAATGCCCAACATTTGGGGTGGATACTCCACCTATCATCATGGTTTCAACCTTTTGATGATGGGTGGAGTGTCCATTAACTCAAATGGTTGGTTGTTTCTAAACTCCCAACACAATTTATATCGAGAAAATCTCATCAAACTTATATAACATCTTTATATCATATAGATATAAGTTTGGTCCTCTTATTAATTATATGATGGTTCATCGATTGCAAGGTGAATATCATAAGTGGGGTGGTTCATTTTCTTTGATGAGAAATCGTTGTTCTGGGAAGATAAGCAAACAGTGTGAGTCCTTACTAAAATTAATGTGGCTCTTGGTCTATCGGTTGATTTAGAAATCTTGTGGGGAGATAGGGTTATCTTTTAATGGTTCGATTTATAGAAGACATCCTTTAGGTTCCATGAGTGTGGTGAGACAGGTCACTTGAAGAACAATTGTCTAGGCTTTTCTTCTATGGGTGACTTGAATTCGGACTGCGTCCATGTGAAGTATCCTTCTCTGGTGTTGCGTCAAGATGATTGTCTGGGTCTTGAGGATAGGATTGAGAAGTTGGATCGGCCAACTAATTTACCTCCTTTTGCGGAAGACCCTTCATTTTCTGGTAATTTGAAGCACATTTTCCCTTAGTTTTTTTATACACTCAGTGCTTTTGATCTAAGTTTACATACTAAAGTGGAGAACCACCATTTGTTCGGGTCCCTAGCTAGGGAGAAGGGTAGAGTAATTGTCTTGTCTTTAGTTCCTCTTACATTTGACCCCCATTGGGATGTGGCTCTAAATGGAATGGATGACCAAAGAATCGATCCTTCCCTTTCTTTTGTTTTAGACCTATCCTTAGAAGGGAGTGTTGGGGATATGGCATGTGAGACTAGTCTAGCTCCTGCGTTTTGAGACATTGTGAAATTTGGTGTTATCCCTTTAATGGCTAACCTAGGGGTCTTTGAGTCTTGTCTAGGTACTCAGGGGCTTTTTGGGGAGGGAGTTGATACGTTATTGTAGTTGGAATCAGTGGGGGAAGGACAACTGACCTTGTCCACACATACATCTTATAAGGATGCTCTTAGACAACGGTCGCTCCTTATGTATTCAAAGTTCAGAGAAAAGGATGGTTTGGTCAGTACCTCTAACCCCAATGTTGCAGTTAGAAAGAAGCCTGGTGGGAAAGGATAGAAACCCAAAAGGGTTATGTTCAAGGTGATTTTAAAGGTTCCTGAGGTGTGAATTTGTCTCTTGTTGTATTATCCCCCTCGACAGTCAATACTTTAGATTCTTTATCAATTGTATTTCGGCCTCTTAAAGCAGAGTCGACCACAACATTCATTTTTTAATGATCCCATTGTCCCTCAATATTCGTGGAGTAGGGGACGCTTCGAAATTCAATGCCCTTAAGAGATTGTTGGATAATGTTTCGCCTAACATAACTCTCATCCCTAGCCCAAAGGGTTTGAAGGTTTTTCTTATACTTCTTCCCAACTGGGATTGTTGCTCGGTGGATGCCATCAATTCTCTAGGGGTCTACTTTCTGCCATGGAATCCTCTCAGATTTAAACTTAGTCCCTTCTAGTCCCATGCAAATATTATTCTTGAAGGACATATAAGGGACCTGGACCAATCATTGAATATTGTTAATTATTACGGGCCTTATGATTGTTGATCAGTTTTATGAAGGGAGGTGGAAAGTTTTGGTATTCTAAATTACTCTCCCCTTATCCTATTAGGTCATATGAATTTTACAACTTCGACTAGAGAAGTATGGGGTATTCATGCACATCTTGATCTATTGGATAATTAGTTTAGACACATTATTCAAGCCGTAAAGCTCATAGATGTGAAACCTACCCCATTGCTACCTATGTGAAGGAATGGTCGATTGGGTGATGCAGGGGTGGCAAAGTAGCTTGATAGGCTCCTGATGGCAGAGGGACTCATAGAGGTAGTGGACAAGTACAAGACTTAGGTTGTCAATGACCCTATCATATGCCTATAGTTTTGAAGTTGGAACTCGACTCATTTCGGGTAGAACACCCCTTCAAATATAATCATGCTTGGTCGAAATGTGAGGATTTCTCTCTTCATGTTAGAAATAAGTGGGATGATTTGAATAAGAGGTTTGGGGGTCCTATGATGTAGTAGTTGCCATATATTTTGCGTGAACTCAAATCCTCGGTGATAGCATGGATAAAAGAGAAAAAGTGGGTCCTTTATTAAGATCTTGGAATGATTAAAGAAGAGATACATGTTAAATTTTCGAGACCAAACTTTGGATTTATGTCTGATTAGGATAAATCCCATCTTGATACTTTGATTGAGAATAAACCTCAACTCCTATAAATTGAATAGGATTCATGGAGGCTAAAGAGTCAGACCTATGGATCTCTCGAGGAGATCTCAACACAAATTTCTTTCACAAATTTGCAGACCTTAGAAGGAATATTAATGCGGTTTGGGATTTGGTGGGCCATAATGGTATTGAGATTTCCTCTCAGGAGGATTTAGAGGAGGAAATTATGGAACACTGAAATACTTTGTTCCAGAATCTTGATGCAAAAGTATCTCGTCTCAATTAAAAGTTATTTAGTGTATTCCCAATTTCTTTACAGATTCAAATAATCAATATTTGGAGAGATTAGTTATTTTGTTCGAGATTAATGACATATTGAAAAAAAAACTAAAGATAAGAGCTTAGGCCCTGATAGCTGGACAATAAAGTTATTCTTGAAGTTCTTTGATATATTGGGGCCTGATATCGTGTTAATGGTTGAAGAGTCTTGAACCACTAGTGTCATCTACGGAGCGGTAAATGCTACTTTTCTATCACTTATTCCAAAAAAATCCAATCCAACCTCTTTCAATGATTATTGCCTGATATACTTGTACAATCTTATCTCTAAAATCATTTCCAATGCAATCTCCAACATAATTATGCATCATCTAGAAGATTGCATTCCAAAGAGCAATTTGGGTTTTTTAAGCATGCAGATTTTTTTACGCCATAGGTGTTTCTTGGGAGACATTACATCCAAACAAGTTGAAGAAGATTGAGGTAATGGTTCTAAATATGGACCTATTGAAAGCCTATGATAAAGTGGATTGGACTTATCTGATTTTGCTACTCCTTCAAGTTGGTTTAAGTTTTGAGTTGACAACATGGATCATGGGTTGGGTCACATCGACAAAATTTGTTGTGCTTATTAATGGCTCATCGTCAGGATTTTTTAAGAGCTCAAGGGGGCTCAGAAGAGGGTGTCCCCTGTCCCCCCTTTTATTTCTACTGGTCATTGAAGGTTTGAGAATAATTATTTTGTAGGCTAAGAGTGAAGGTAAGATCAAGAGTGTAAAGGTCACTGCATAACATCGTATCATGCATCTTCTGCTTGTGGATGATGTGTTATTATTTTGCATTGGACAAGTTGAAGAGTGGAGATCCTTTTTTAACATTATTGAACTATTTTGTGTTGCTTCAGGCATGGAAATTAGTCATAAAAATCCAACTTCCATTGGTATGGAATTGATGAGGTTGTTTTAACTAATGTTCAAAGTTTTCTACCCTTTACCTTTCACGCCATTGTTTGTGGTTTTAAGTATTTAGGTTACTTCTTGAAGCCTAATAACTATATGAAAGAGGATTGGTTGTGTCTTGTAAAGGAAATTGACAAGAGAATTAACAACTAGTGTCACAGATAGATCTCCTTAGGGGGTAGGTTGTTCTTGTTTAAATATATTTTAGTGGATATCCCTGTCTGTTGGCTCTCCCTTACCAAGGTACCTTCCTCCATACTTAAGAAGATTGAACATAAATTGTTTAGTTTCTTGTGGTAATTCAATAGGTGTAAGGAAGGGATTCATTTAGCTGGGTGGTAAAATATCTATGTCTCAAAGGATTTTTTAGGTTGGGGCATTAAAATCATTTTATGGTTTGCCACAACTTTGACCCCAAAAAGCCTATGGAGGGGATTGACAAGGCAATGCATATGGAGTGAGATTATAGATGGGAAATATCTAAAAAAACAACCTTTTATAGAATAGATTTGGAAGGATAACAAAAAGTGCCACTCGACTTCCAATATTTGGAATGGGATTTCTTTGGCCTACGTAGACCTGGGTAATTGGATCACATGGGGTATTGGGAATGACAACTAAGTGAGGTTTGCGGTGGATCCTTTCATCGATAGTAGTGGGGTCTTTAATCTTTTTTATGTCATGATTCAGGAGTTACATTCTTGGGGGCTTTATTTCTTAAACCATGCTAAGAAGAAGGATCATGGGATGGTAGGCTATCGATATTGGTTAATTGCGGAAGATTTGGGTCTTGAGAATGAATGTGCAATTGAATAAGAAGCATATGTCAAGATTTTTTATCATAATGGTATCAGGCTCAACACAAACGATGATATGATAGTGTGGTCTTGTCACGTCCCCATGCCTCCGACCGGCGAAGAGGACGCGACCCGTGACCTGAACCACTCGGGCTGAGAGCCCCATGAACATGTGCATTCACAAAATTGCTGAAACATAATGCTTAAACATACACACATGAGCATTTATCATGCACTGATGCAAACATCTATCAGGCACAACAGAAACATCACACATTTAAGCAAGCATTCATTTAACATGTTCATCATTTTCATTAACAGAATTTACAATTGCAGAAGTAAAATGGACAAAATCACTTATCTTATGATGAACTCGATCCGCAACCAGCTACGTTGCTGCAACGTTCCACCCAACCATAGGCCAGCGTGCTCCTTAATCTCTCAGCAACGCTGCCACCCCCGAGCTGGGCATGATTCTCCAAGGAATAAGGGAACATCAGGATTACACGTAGCCAAGGATACACAAAAACACACAGCCAAGCCAACAAAGTTGGGTTTATCAAGCCATCAAGGAGTTGGGAAAGGCTCAATGCTAAGCTGGTGAGCTCATTACAGAGCCAAGAACACCTACACCAGAACTAACCTGACCTCTAAGACACCCAAACACACCCAACACAAGGAATCAGTCCCTTCTCTACTACACAGTCCCTCAGGCCCTGCATTCCCTTCCAATGCTATTCAGGGGTGATGGAGAAGAAGGCCAGCTCTCTAGCTCTGTCTGTGTGGCTTCCAGCCACCAGGTTTATCAAGCAAAACTAAGCCCCCATCCCTGCTCCCAATACAGTCTGAAGACCAACCATTGCACTCAGGAAATCAATTTAGCTATCACAGCTTAAACCAGGGAAAATGACTTCAAACCATCTACAGCAGTCCCCAAACGTAATAGCAAACATAGCTCATGGCCTGGGGAAATTAACAGCCCCCTAAATGCATCAGTGGAAGTGGCTCACAACGTGGGGAAAACTCAACCCATCCTTGGGCAATGAAATCGTCGGGAAAACATACATAGACCATGCTGGGAAAGAGATTATAGTTCCCCAGCTTGGGCATGAATGAAAATGACAACGCAAGACCCACGAATCAGTCCATGAGGGAAGAATACAGCCAAACCATCCGTAGATCTGCAGAGGAAAAATATGTGGATAAAAACCAGGAAAATCATGTGCGTGGAAAACAATCCGACCCTGTGAGGAATGAACAGACAATGGAGGTCCTGCATGAGGAAAAACAGCTCCGTTTTTGTCCGTGGATGAACAAACAACAGGAAGAACACAAAAATTGGAAGTGCATGAGCCTTCAACACAGTCGTGGAGAGAAGAAGATCTGCGTGAGAGGATGAACAACAAAATCGTGGGTAGAGTGTGCGTGTGGGTGAGGACTGACAGTCCTGCCACCCCACTTCCAAGACCATAACTTCCTCAACCACCACCAGCCTTTCTTAATGAAAGTGGTTGGAATAAAACAAAGGAAGAAGACATATGGGTTTTTCTCTCATTGGCCAAGGTTGACAATTTCCCCCACCCCTATCCTTGTGAAAATCATGCCCCTTTCTCATTTTAGTTGCCGCAATCGTAGCTGGTCGGGTTCATTTTTAATTATAGATGCATATTTACATGATGACCATCATAATATATGTCGCATGCCTCGATATACCATCGGTGACAATTCAAATCCAAAACATAACATAACCAATCAACGGTGGGGCCTTGGCCTTTAGCTCCACACCCTGATCATTTACAATTTATACATCATATACATCTAATGTAATGGGGTCAAAACCGGGACATTACATTGCCCTCCCCCTTCAATAGCACTGTCCTTAGTGCTTTACAAAATTTGAACAAAATGCTACACTAGTATCGCCTCAGTGTTCCGCAGAATTGAACAAAAATGGATGTGCCAATTGCATGGCATCCTCCAGCTCCCATGTAGCCTCTTCAGGTCCGAAGTGCTCCCATTGCACCTTTACCTGACCTATGGCTTGGTTCCGGAGCATTGTGACCTTCCTGTCGAGGATGCGCATTGGCTCGATTCAGAACTCTCACTCGGGTTCCACCTGAATCACATCCCAATTTATCACATGGTTAGGATCATGTACATATCTCTTAAGCAAAGAAACATGAAAAACATTATGAGCTCTAGTGTTAGCAGGCAATGCAAGTCTATATGCAACTGGCCCTATCCTTTCAAGCACTTCAAACGGCCCACAACATCTCGATGACAACTTGGCACAACTTCCAAGCTTCAAGGAACTCTTCCTTGCCCTCACTCTGAGGTAAACATGATCCCCAACACTGAACTCCCCGTTCACCCTATGCTTATCGGCATAGCTTTTCTGTCTGTCCTGTGCTGCTTTTAGGTTCTGCCTGATCTTTACAACCTCTTGCTCCATTTCCTTGAGCAATTCTGGTCCAAGCACAATCTGGTTCACTGGATTATCCCAAGTCACTAGTGTCCTACACCTTCTTCCATACAAAGCTTCATACGGACTCATCCCGAAGGATGCCTAATGTCCATTGTTATAAGCAAACTCTACCAAGTGCAAGTAATCTTCCCACTTGGTTGGTTTGTCCATTATGTACATGCAAAGCATGTCTTCAAGTACCTGATTAACTCTTTCTGTCTGGCCATCTGTCTGAGGATGGTATGCAATGTTGAAGTTTAGCTTTGTACCCAAGTCTGCAAACAACCCCTTCCAAAAGTTGGAAGTGAACTTGACATCCCTATCAGAGACTATTGCCTTCGGCAATCCATGCAATTTGAAAATCTCCTTCATGAAGATCTTTGCAACGTCATTCGTCGTATGCGTAGACTTCACTGGTATAAAATGTGCTGCCTTAGTCAACTTGTCTACCACAACCATGATGGAATCATGTTGTCTCCAAGTCATCGACAATCC
>LPNX010986759.1:0-42025 GCA_001517045.1 Pseudotsuga menziesii | reverse complement strand
AGGTTGAGTTGTATGAGTTGGGGAGTGAGAGAGAGGAGAGGAGGTGTTAGTGGAAAGGGGAGACAAAGGGATGTGTGTGTGTGTGTGTGTGTGTGTGAGAGAGAGAGAGAGATAGAGAGAGGGTTTGGGAATAGATACGCGGGTGTAGGTAAGGTGTAGTTGGATTAGTTGGGGAGTGGGAGAGAGAGGAGGAGGGGTGTTAGTGGTGGGGAGAAACAAACAGATCTTTGTGTGTGTGTGTGTGAGAGAGAGAGAGAGAGATAGGGTTGGGGAATATATAGGGGGGTGTGGGTTAGGTGTAGTTGGATGATTTGGGGAGGAAGAGAGAGTGGAGGAGGGGTGTGTTAGTGGTAGGGGGAAACAAAGGGATCTATGTGTGTGTGAGAGAGAGAAGGGGGGGTTGGGTAATAAATGGATGTGGGTTAGTGTGGAAATTGAAACCAAGAGATATAACAATTACACTCACAAAATTGCTAATCAAACATGCAAAATTAACATCAAAGGAGACTGAAAATGGAGCATAACACTAATCTGTATTGACTAAGTCTACAATAGCCAACTTTGTGAAGTAATAGGCTGCTTCAATATATAATTACATGAGATATTTGAATGCATAAGCATTCCATTTGAAAAGGTCAAAAATTAGGATTACTAAACCTAGTCAAATCCCCCATAGGTGCATAAAGCAGTTTCCAAACCCACCAAGATGCTCATGAATTGGCTAAGTCAAGTAGGAAAACTAATGAGGGATGGAAAGAAAAATCATACATGCTTTTATTAGGAGAAAAGGATGGAGGATGATGTGGTAAAAAAACAAGTCAACTACACCTAGTCTAGCTTTTCCTTTTGGCTTAATTCTCAATAAAACAGGTATCTTTTCAGAAAAAGTAGATATGCGCTTTGGAGGATCTGGAATAAAGAAGACATGCTAAATATGGTTTCCAGCAAGTTTCCCAAGTGCTCCATGACTCTGTTTTAGCAAGTGTTGACTTCTAGGACATGTAGAAGGCAAGTAGCATAGAGTGGAATCTAGGAGACTAGGTAATAAGACAAAAATGATTTAATTAATTTCTAAGGTAGGTAACTGTGGGTTGATTATTCTAAACCCCCCCTTAAGCCTAAATTTATGAGTAAATATCATAAAACTATAGGTCCTAGCAACAAGGATTAGTCACCCTTTACATACTGCTTGTCCATACAACCAAGGAAAGAGGAAAAAATCCAGTGGAAAAATCCTCCCTTAAACATGGACAGGAAAAACAAAATTTGGAAATATTTTCATCAATCATGCTTCACAGCATGATCAAAAATCCCTAGCAGTGACTTGAGATTGCTAAATGTCTTTTTACAAAAAAATTTGGTGAAGATGTCTGCTACTTGTTATGAAGATGCACAAAAGAGTAGATGAATGGTACCATCATGCACAAGCTATTTGATGTAGTGCATATGGATCTCAATGTGCATGGTTCATTGTCTCTGAAATGGATCATTGCAGATTTGAATGGTGCTCTGATTATTGTAGTAGATAATAGTTGAAAACTCTGATTCAAAGCCACATTCTCCAAGTATTCCTAGCAACCACAAACATTGAGTTATTTCATTTACAACTCCTCTATACTCTGCTTATGTATATGAGAGTTCTATGGAACTCTGCTTCTTACTTGACCAGCTAATTGGTACCTCTGTAAGCATGAACACATATCCTGATGTTGACTTTTGATTTGTGTTTTCACCTACCCAATCACTGTCAGTAAACCCAATCAAATCAAGATCAGATTTTACTTTGTAGAAGATCCCATGAGTTCTTGTTCCTTGAACACAGTTTAGGATACTTTTGGCTGCCCTCCACTGGATCTCATGAGGCTAATCCATGTATCTTGAAGCCACACTAACTACATAAGATATATCAGGTTGATTTTGTGTAATATAAAACAAACACCCAATCAACTGCCTATACAATGTATTATTTACCATAGGAGAAGAACCTCCTTCTTCAAGCTTAACTCCTGAAAGGAAGGGAGTCTTGTTTGGCTTGCAATATTTCATGTTGAGATTGTTCAAAAAATATAAAGCATACTTGCACTGATGTACTTTGATTCCATGTTGGGATTGAGCAATTTTGAGACCCAATAATTGGCTCAACAATCCCAAATCTGTTATAGAAAATGCATGGTTCATTGCATCCTTCAAGGAGGCAATATCTTTCTTTGAACTTCCTGTAATCAGAAGGTCATCCACATACAAGACATTAATCATCAAAAAACCATGAATCAGCTTCGAATATACATTAGGATCATACTTGCATTGAAAAATACTCAATGGCAGCAGAAAGCCATCAATCTTGGCTTACCAAGCCCTAGGGGCTTGCTTGAGCCCATAATGATGATTTCTTTAACCTGCACACCAAAGATGGATTAGAAACAAACCATTCAAGTTTCTGCATGTAAATCTCTTCAATGATATATCCATTTAGGAAATCACACTTCACATCCATGTGATGTACCTCCCACTGTTTCGAAGCTACAATGGCTAAAGCTAGCCTTATGGAGTCCATCTTTTCCACTGGTAGAAAGGTTTCATTGTAGTCAATACCATGTACTTGTGAGTAGCCCTTGGCTACCAATATTGCCTTATATTTCAAAGGTGAACCATAAGTATAAAACTTAGTCTTGAAAACCCACTTACATTGAAGTAGCTTTCTCCTTGGGGGAAGATCAACCAGTTCCCAAGTGTTGTTCTTCTAGAGCGAGCTGAATTCTTCTTTCATGGTTGTTTTCCATCTTGGATCATGTGTTGCATTTTCATATGTTTATGGATCTACTTCAACCATCATATAGCAATTCTCATCAAATAAATTATCTTTCATACAAAGGGCACTCTCAAACTGAGATCTAGTCCTCCTAGTGTCACTAGGATTTCCAGCTAGTTCCCTAGCTGCATGAATGGTCTTTGCTGCCCATTTTGGTCTTGTAGGACTATCAGGATCTGCAATCAAATCATCATTATCATACATATCAGAATCAGCAAACTCATTAGTCTCTCCACTTACAATAAATGGATCTGGTGGTGAAGAAGACTCTCCAACTTCAACTGCTACTAAAGGCTCTTCTTGGAACTGAACACTTCTTTCAATGAAAGAATTGTTAGTGCTAAATTTTATCAACTTGTACCCTTTTTAATCTTAAAAATACCCTACAAATAGGCACTCTTGGATTTGGGGCTGCAAAGCCTTTCTCTTTTCAGTTGGAATTCTAGCCTAAGCCTTTGAGCCAAAAATCCTGAAATGGGTCACATCTGGCTTGTGCCCACTCCAAGATTCAAAAGGAGTCATACCATCAAGCTGCTTATGAGGCACCCTATTTTGGATGTAGGATGCACATTTTATAGCCTCAGCCCAAAAATTTTGTGGAAAAGTCTTAGCCTCCATCATGCAAGTTGCCATCTCCTTCAGTGACTTGTTCTTTCTCTCAGCAACACCATTTTGTTGTGGTGTGTAAGGGATCGAATACTGCATCTGAATACCTGCATCTTTACAATACTGAATGAACTTAGATTTGACATACTCACCACCATTGTCATATCTAATGATCTTGAGTTTCCTCCCAGACTGGTTTTCAACCAAGGATTTAAAGACTTTGAAGAGGTCAAAAACTTCAGACTTATGCTTTAGGAAGTAAACCCAACAATACATGGAAAAGTCATCTATAAAGGTCAGTGCATATTTGGCTTAACTCATGGACATATGAGGAAATGGACCAGAAATTTCACTGTAGATCAACTCAAGAGGTGCAGAGGTTCTATCATGACTAGCTCTCTCAAATTTGTGCTCTAGGTGTTTTCCTAGGATACAACGTTGACAGAATCCCTTGGAAAACTTGATCTTTGGTAACCCTATGACCATATATTTTTCACTCAAATTAGAAAGATACATTAGAGGGATTTTGGGGTCTAAAATGGGCCTCCTAAGGAAAATAATAAAATAATAGTTAAAATAATAAAATAATATTGATTAATTTTGAAGGAAGAAAGAAAAAAACTACTTTTTGTGTTCGTATTTTTGACATATCTCCCTGTGTTTTTACTCAAATTTCAATCGGGAGAGCTCGTTGGATGCTGAATTTGATTTTGCATTCAACGAGTACCCACACTGCATACTTTTGATGGACCCCGCTACCCCAAAAACAAGAAATGCCTGAAAAAACGTGATGATGATGTCATCATCACGTTTTTTCAGGAATTTCTTGTTTTTGGGGTAGCGGGGTCCCTCAAAAGTATGCAGTGTGGGTACTCGTTGGATGCGGAATCAAATTCTACATCCAACAAGATCTCCCGATCAAAATTTGAGTAAAAGCACAATGAGATATGTCGAAAATACGAACAAAAAAAGTAGTTTTTTTTAATGACAAATATGTCAATTCAACCATTATGGTTGACTTATTTTATTGAAATTATATTGGTTCTTGAATTCCAACTCACAAAAACTTATTCTGGCATGTTTTCTTATAAGGCCCATTTTAGACCCCAAATTTCCTCTAATGCTTGTAGTTAAGATGGCCAAATATTTCATGCTAAAGCTTGCTTGCCTCATTAGCATGAATCAGAAGAGCAGAGGGGTTTGAGTAGGGTAGAAAATGGGAAAACATGTATACCTTAGAAGTGTGATCAACAACACCTTTTGCTATGACTTTACCATTTGAAATCTCAGTGATTTCAACATCATCGGGGGAGAAGATGACCTTATTTGGAGACCCAGTGTGAGTCATCTGATACAGTGACAAGAGATTAGAGGCAAGACATGGAACATACAACACATTATTGAACTTACCATGGTCAAGATCAATCCTTCCTTTCCCCAAACTGTCAGTGAGAGAGTCATCTCCCAAAACTATTGGTGGACCTTTTGACATGTCAAGAGGGGAGAATGCCTCTTTTGTTGAAACCATATGTCTAGAAGCTCCAGAGTCTATGATGAAGCTAGGTGAGCTTGATGTGTGAGCAACCAAGGCATGTACTCTCTCTCTGTCCTCTGAATTTGATCCTCCTTCCCTCTTCTTTGAGCAATCAGGAAGGGAGATCTTATTCTTCTCCAGGAGTTGGGTCAACATGTCAATTTTCTTCTTCATACAAGAGCTCTTAGGATGATAGCCCTTACTACAGTATGCGCACTTGCTCATTTCTCCATTGTTCTTCTTCTTCTTGAACTTCTTCTTGGAACCTTGGGGCTCCTATTGAGACTTGTTCTTATCTCTCTTTTGCTCAGGTTGCCTTTTATCTTTTTTCTTGCTTTTTAAATCCACCCTTGAGTCTCCAGCAACCAAATCTTCGTCTTTGGAAGGTTTGATGGTGCCCATCATCACCAACTTATCTTTTTCCTGTGTGAGGGATTCCATGAACTCTGCAAGCTTAGGAATATTCTAGGCTCAAGCTGTCAACTTGGTGGCATGGAAGGTCGAAAAAAACATTGAATAGTCAGGGCCAAGCTTCGAGAGTATGGCCAAAACTAGTTTATCTTCCTTCTTTTCGATCCCACACTATTTTAGCTGCAAAACAAGGTCTTTAAACTTGGAAAAACAGAGTTGTAAGGATTCAAAGCTACTGGAACTCAAGGATATCAGCTCATTCTTGATTTGATGTCCTCTCATCTCATTTGTCTTACCAAAAATCTATACAAGCTTCTCCCAGACTTCATTAGGTGATGTGAATCCATCAAGATGGAAGAGGAGGTCTCTTCAAATGCTTAGACACAAAAGACTATAGGCCTCATCCCTCATGTTGTGCCATTTGATTTTATTTGCAGCTGCATTGGGCTCTGCCTCAATTGCCATAGTAACCTTGTAGAGACCTTTCACTCTCAACAATATCTCCATCTCAGATTTCCACTCAAATAAATTGAAGGGAGTGAAGATGATATTCTGAGATTGGTCAACAGCTCAGAAACTGTGCCCTTTAGTCAGTAGAATATGCTCCCATTCAAGATGTTGAACCTACAATAGCAATATGGAAGGAAATAAATCGATCTACAAAGGCTCTGATACCATGTGGAAATTGAACCCAAGAGATAGAACAATTACACTCACAAAATTGCTAATCAAGCATGCAAAATTAACATCAAAGGAGACTGGAATTGGAGCATAACACTAATATGTATTGAATAAGTGTACAATAGCCAACCTTGTGAAATAATAGGCTTCTGAAATATATAATTACATGAGAGATTCGAATGCATAAGGATGCCATTCAAAAAGGTCAAAAATTAGTCTTACTAAATTTAGTCAAATCCCCCATAGGTGCATAAAGCAATTTCCAAATCCACCAAAATGCTCACGAATTGGATAAGTCAAGTAGGAAATATAATGAGGTATGGAAATACAACTCATACATGCTTTTATTAGGAGAAAATGAGGGAGGATTATGTGGGCAGAAAACAAGTCAACTACACCTAGTGTAGCTTTTCCTTTTGCCTTAATTCTCAATAAAACAGGCAGCTTTTCAGAAAAAAGCAGATATGCACTTTGGGGGATTTCGAATAAAGAAAACATGCTAAATATGGTTTCCAGGAAGTTTCCCAAGTGCTCCATGACTCAGTCTTAGCAAGTTTTGACTTCTAGGACATGTAGAAGGCAACTAGCATAGAGTGGAATCTAGGAGACTAGGTAATAAGACAAAAATGATTTAATTAATGTCTAAGGTAGGTAACTATGGGTTGATTATTCTAATAGTTAGGTGTAGTGGGATGAGTTGGGGAGTGAGAGAGAGTGGGGGAGGGGGGTGGTAGTGGGAGGGGGAAACAAAGGGATATGTGTGTGAGTGTGTGTCTGTGTGTGTGTGAGAGCGAGAGAGAGAGAGAGGTTTGGGGAATAGATAGAGGGTGTGGGTTAGGGTTAGTTGGATGAGTTAAGGAGTGAGAGAGAGTGGGGGAGGGGGGTGGTAGTGGGAGGGGGAAACAAAGGGATATGTGTGTGAGTGTGTGTCTGTGTGTGTGTGAGAGCGAGAGAGAGAGAGAGGTTTGGGGAATAGATAGAGGGTGTGGGTTAGGGTTAGTTGGATGAGTTAAGGAGTGAGAGAGAGTGGGGGAGGGGGGTGGTAGTGGGAGGGGGAAACAAAGGGATATGTGTGTGAGTGTGTGTCTGTGTGTGTGTGAGAGCGAGAGAGAGAGAGAGGTTTGGGGAATAGATAGAGGGTGTGGGTTAGGGTTAGTTGGATGAGTTAAGGAGTGAGAGAGAGTGGGGGAGGGGGGTGGTAGTGGGAGGGGGAAACAAAGGGATATGTGTGTGAGTGTGTGTCTGTGTGTGTGTGAGAGCGAGAGAGAGAGAGAGGTTTGGGGAATAGATAGAGGGTGTGGGTTAGGGTTAGTTGGATGAGTTAAGGAGTGAGAGAGAGTGGGGGAGGGGGGTGGTAGTGGGAGGGGGAAACAAAGGGATATGTGTGTGAGTGTGTGTCTGTGTGTGTGTGAGAGCGAGAGAGAGAGAGAGGGGGGGGGGGGGAGAGAGAGTGGAGGAAGGGGGGTGTTAGTAGGAGGGGGGGGAAGGGATGTGTGTGTGTGTGTTAGGGAATAGATAGGGGGGTTTGGGTTAGGTATAGTTGGATGAGTTGGGGAGTGAGAGAGAGTGGAGGAGGGGGGTGTTAGTGGTAGTTGGAAACAAAGGGATGTGTGTCTTTGTGTGTGTGTGAGAGAGAGAAAGAGAGAGAGGGTTTGAGAATATATAGGGGGTGTGGGTTTGGTGTAGTTAGATGAGATGGGGAGTGAGAGAGAGTGGAGGAGGAGGGTGTTATTGGTAGGTGAAACAAAGGTGTGTGTGTGTGTGTGTGAGTGAGTGAGAGAGAGAGAGAGAGGGTTGGGGAATAGAT
This sequence comes from Pseudotsuga menziesii, assembly GCA_001517045.1. Lineage (NCBI taxonomy): Eukaryota > Viridiplantae > Streptophyta > Pinopsida > Pinales > Pinaceae > Pseudotsuga > Pseudotsuga menziesii. The sequence continues at coordinate 34,177 of LPNX010986759.1, read as the reverse complement.
ATGGGGGTGGGGGTTAGGTGTAGTTGGTATATTTAGAGAGTGAGAGAGAGTGGAGGAGGGGGTGGTGTTTGTGCTAGGGGGAGACAGAAGGATGTGTGTGTGTGTGTGTCTATTTGAGAGAGAGAGAGAGAGAGAGAGGAGGGAGAGTGTTAGTGGTAGGGATAGACATAGGGGGGAGAGAGGGAGAGAGAGCGGTGGGTTGTCAAGTGATTGAAGGTATTGGTTGGGGTTAGAGTTAGGGGGAAGAAGAGGGGGTTAGAGCTAGGAGGACGAGGGAGGTTAGAGGTGGGTGAAGACCTGTGGACCTATGTGTGGGTGTGGGTGTTAGATGTTGGGGAGAGGATTTATAGGTGTCAGGGGTTGGAGAGTAAGAGAGAGTGGATAAGGGTTGAGTAATGGAGAAGAGTGGGAAAGAGAGGTAGGAGGAGGGGAGTTAGAGATAGGGATAGCAGGAGGGTAGATTATTAATAATTGGGGGGAAGAGGGGGGTGTTAGTGGTAGGGGGTGACATGTGGATGTGTAATGTTGGTGTTTGAGAGAGAGATAAGGGGTTGGGGAATATATAGGGGGTGGGGGCTAAGTGCAGTTGGATGAATTGGGGAGCGAGAGAGAGTGGAGAGAAAGAGGTGTTAGGTGTTAGGAGTGAGAGAGAGGTGCTAAGGGGATGTGTGTGTGTGTGTGAGGAATACATAGAGAGAGAGGAAGGGAGGTTTAGGGGTTTCAGGGGGTGCTAAGTGACTAGAGATAGAACAATAAGGGGGTGTTTAATAGTTGAGGTAGAGAGAAAGGGTTATGGGTGGGGGGATGGGACATACATGTGTCAGTGGTAAGGGGATACATAAGTGTGTGTGTGTGTGTGTGTGTGTGTGTGTGTGTGTGTGTGAGAGAGAGAGAGAGAGAGAGAGAGAGAGAATGAATGGGGCGGTGGTGTGTTAGGGAGAGAGAGGAGGGGGGTTAAATTTAGGGAGAGGAGGAGGGGGGATTGGAAGTAGGGAGAGGAGGATATTGCATTAGTAAGAGTTAGGGGGAAGAGGGGAGTGGGGGGGGACATAAAATAATAAAATTATTGGTATAACTGACAATGTAGTCAATTCTAAATTTACATAACGTGCACTTGTTGTAGTCTTGCAAAACACAGACTCGTTTTGCAGTAATATAACGTGTGCACATTTATCATTGGTAGGAATACATATTTGAATTTTTAAAAAATGCGCACTCGTTTCTTTCCACTATGGTCGAACCTCCACCCATGCTGATGTGGCATTCTTATGCCTATGTGTCTAGTTCAGACATTGCTTCAGATTCATGCCTATGCCTTGGAGTATGATAAACCATGACTAATTGAGCATTATATCCAAATTCGCAATATCCTGATGTTTATCCGTTGGTTAACATATGATGAACGCCTCCATTTTTTATGAAATTTTAGTAACACATATGGTTTTTTTGCAGATTCCAAATATGTAATTTTAACAAGAATATATTTTTTTCAATTTTTTTCTTATTTATCTTGTGTCATCACTCCTCAAGTCAAAAAACACATTGTTAGTGTTTCTCCCATAACCGTTGCATTTCTCAACCATTTTGAAAACAAATTGTATGGTGCACTAAATAACACCGACCTCTACATGCTATAAAAACCCACTTCCAAATAATTGCATTAAGACTTTCAAATGTTGCACCCACAATTGACATATCATTTTGTTGTTTGATCACTTAGATAATCAAAAAATTATATTATTTTTATTATTGGAAAAATAGTCGTGCCCAAGTACTATATGTTCTCTATATGTCTACCCATTTTAGTAAGTTTATTCCATCATTTAGTCACTCAAAGGCTGCACCCACAAAAACATATACCTTATAATTTGTCCCAAAAATAAAAAGTGCATGTAAAATAATATCTAACTTTTCATAGTTAAGAACATTTTCAATAGAAAAAAATTATATATTTATAAACGTCATTCAATTTCCTACATTTTATCTTTTTTACTCATCGCAAGATTCATTGTGTAAGTGTCTCAATATATCCATGTAAGTTGATGGATGCCTATTTTTTTAGTTTTCTATTGCATATAAAGTGTCAAAAGAGACCCTCATTATCTTGCACACACCCATACTAATCCCAATCTAAACAACTATTACTCCCCATGAATGTGGGATAATACAATATACTCAAGGGACGACTTGCAAAACATATGCATCCAACAAAAATATACTAAAAAAGTAAAGAGAAGGGTTGACACGGGTTCCTAACATACAATAAATAGGGTAAACAAAGTTGCAGGCTTCAAGCAAAGACTACATTATTTTATGAGGCTTCTACAAACTACTTGAAACATCCAAGTTGAAATCAATGTCTCCAAAGAGAATTTTTGTATGGAAGTCAAGCTTGAATGAAAAATCATGAGGGTGAAGTTGGGCTTATCGATATCTTTACTCAAGGGAAAATATTGGCAACCAAATGGATGGTCAACACTCTAGAGGGTGATTCCCATGGAGAGCTCTTAAAACCCACAAAATTCTTCAGTGAATTCACATTGATGCAAATGGGTCACTAAAAGAATTGATAGTAGATATGAATTGACCTTCTCATGTTGACATTAAGAAACTTCGAAAACAATATTCAACACATAAAATGTGGATGAATGTAACTCCAACTTTGATTTCCATGATCAACAAAGGGAGAAAGAGTCCCTAGCAATTTTCATTTCATGAAACTGGGGCTAAATGGGAGCTTCCTAGAGATTTTCATGGGTGATCAAAGGTTTAAATTGATTTTGAGAGTGGTGAAATTGTTTAATATTGGATCCCTTTCTAAATTCCATGGGGGGTAACCTTTTATTCATTAAAAATAAATAAATCAATTGTGGGCTAATCATACCTAGGGAGTGTTTAGTGAAAAAAAAACTATTAAAAATTTAAAAATATTAAATTTATCCCATGGGCTAAGATTATCCCCTAAAATTTTCCATGGTGGTAATAGGAACAATTAGTATCTTACCTATGTCCAGGGATCACACCCTGCCACACCAACCATTAACATAACTGAATTTTTTGGTGTCTCCTCCCAACTAACTCACCCCTAAAGAAAATTAAACTGAGGTTTCTTTCCTAAAAAGACTCACACCATTACCAAATAAACTAACAAAACTTGACAAAAAAAACATGATATATAACTATACAATTATATATAAATATTATGTATGATTCTATACAAAGGTAATTTGCATAAAATCCATAATAAAAAGTCTACTATAATGATATAAATGCATCTCAAAGTCATATATCCTAGTATATAGAAATATAAGTGACTATTGAAATAATTTACAAAGTAACTATTTGCATAGAATTTCAGTCCAATATAATGATATATATGCATGTCAAAGTCATATAACCTATAATTTTAGTGTATATAAATATACTTGTCTATTGAAATCATTTACAAAGTGACTATTTGAATAGAATTTCACTTTAAAACAGTTTTTAAAAATATTACCGAGTAACTACACTCAAATATTTATTATACAAATAGAATAAAAAACCAATGTTGAAATGACATACAATGTTGATGAATTTTATAAAATGATAAAATGTTAATGAATAATAAAAAAAATACACCTATTATATTTAAAAAAATACAACTATTATATTACAGCTATAATGGAATGACATACAAGGTTGATGAATATTATAAAATGATAAAATGTTAATGAATAATAATAAAATACACATATTATATTATATATATAATCATTAATTTTATTTATTAGACATATAATAATTACATTAAACAATATAAAATAAATGAATTAATATAAAATAATTATACTTATATAATTAAAAAAATTATTCAAATTAAATGAAATTATTAATTCAAATTAAAATTTATAAATCATAAATAAGAGAGTATTTTAATCTTGAGTCTAACAATATCTCTATCTCGAATATACATATTTTTATGGTGAAATGCTAGATAAACAGACCACTTCGAGGGGAAACCTCCTTTGAGCAAGCTCAATACAAATAACCCATGGATTCCTTCATTGGCCTCAACATGTATTTATATACTAAGTCTAATCTAAAATTATTATTCCCCATGAATGTGGGATAACACAATATACTCATGGGATGACTTACAAAGCATACATGTCTAACAAAAATATACTAACAAAGTAAATAAAATGGTTGACATGGGTTCCTAACATCCCCTCCCCCTTAGAAAAGCGTGTTCCTCAAAGCTTTAGATGTGGAAATTGTTGTTGAATATTAAGGAGTGGTTCCCATGTAGCATCCCTTGGTTGCATGGTGTGCCACTAAATTAATTGTAGATGAAGAAAAACCATATCATTGACTTGAAAATTTCACTCAGAACGATGTTGATCGGCTTGTTGTTTTATTCGGATTCTTTCCATGTGAATATTGTCCTACAAAATGTGGATAATTTGATATTGGTTTCAGAGAATCATGTCAACTTCCTGAACTTGTGAACTGTTGGGGGTTTATGGAAGGATCATTGGAGGTTTCTGGCCATAGATTGCTTCATATAGAGTTATTTTAAATGAATTTTGGTAGGAGGTATTGTACCACCATTAAGCGAGAGGGAGCCACTTTTGCCACTGATGTTGTTGTTCATAGGTTAAGCAATGAAGATAAGTTTCCAAAAATTTGTTGATAACTTCATTTTGACCATCTGTTTGTGGGTGATACCCTGAACTCATATTCATTTTGGTGCCAATGGGGAGAAATAGTTCTATCCAAAAATAACTTATGAAAGTTGCATCGTGATCTGAGACAATGGAAGAAGGGATTCCATGAAGATAGAACATCTGGTCCATGAAACTTGGTGCGACTGAGGAGGTGGTAAATGGATGGATGAGGGCACACAAATGACTATATTTTGAGAGGCAATAAACCGAAACAAATATCACTATATTTCCTCCATATTTAGGGATCCATACAATGAAATCCATCGAAATATCTATCGAAATCCATTTAGGGATGGGAAACGGTTCGAGTAATATTAGAAGGAGTCTCTTTTCACCCTTGTGGTGTTGACAAGTATCACATTCAACCACCATATCTTGAATTTCCCTTTTCATTCCCTTCCAAAAAAAGTGACTTTGTTCCCGCACATACATTTTAAGGAACCCAGAGTCCCTTGTTGATGGGGACTCATGGAGTTCATAGAAGACATCATGTTGAGGATCTATGCTTTGGGGAAGTAGTAGATGACCCTTGTATCTCAGAGAATCACCATACAAAGAGTAATGCGGTATAGAAGAAGGGTTAATGACCAACTATTGGATGATTTCAGATAATGAAGTGTCATTGACATAACCTTGTTGAAAAAATTGCAACCAATTTAGAATAGGAATAGAAATAGATGAAAGAGAAATGTGGTCATCAAATATGTGTGAAAGAGAATCCGCCACTAGATTGTCCTTACACAAAATTTATTATATATCAAAGGGAGTAGTGGATACCGCCAATGGTTGCATATAAATGGAATAGAGTTGAGTGATGCCATCATGTAAATTATTCTTAAGGATTTTTTCCATGCGATGTGAACTAATTATGATGAGAGACCCTGGTTATAAGTTCTTCAATGTGTTTTTTCCCATTGGCTAAAAACTGCATCCAAATTTTATCAAAATACCATAAGATGGGTCCAAGTGTTCGTAACCATTGACCTCCCAAAACCACATCACACCCACCTAAGGGTAAGGAAAACATATCAGAGAACACATTATAATATCCAATAGAGATACACACATTACATGACTTCCCCTTTCAAGGTAAGGTGCCCCCATTGTCAATCATGAATTCAAAGCTGAAGCAAGGATGGTCAAAACAATCATCATGTTTGGCAATACAAGGGTCATTGAAGTTATGAGTGCTACCATAATCAACGAGTATTGTAAGAGGGAGCTTCTTGAATAAACCATTGACCCACATGGTTTGTGGGGTGGTGACTTCGGCTAATGCATGGAGATATATCTTTGGGTGGTCGTCCTGAGAAGGAGGGTAACTAGGTGGTTGTTGAATGTCGACCTGATCATCTACTAGATCATGAGCATCTTCACAAATTTCAGGTGCAGGTAGAGAATCCACATCCAATAGATAGACTTTTCACTAGGAAATTATAAAAAATTTGTTTTTCTCTACACGCACTCATCTTGGCTTCATACAAATGCTTCATAGGAGTGGTTCTAGGATCTAGCATGATTGGAGGTCTTTGAAAAACCATATTTTTGAATGGATCAAAAGTGTATTTGGAGCAATTTTAAGATATGATCTTGTCCTATTCCAACTTAGAGAAACCTAGGGATTCCATCATAGTGCTTGGACAGAACATTTTAACCTCAAATCGGATTTCATCCTTTAGACCACTGATAAAAGAACTCCTGTAAAATTCATCAGACAGTCATTCTATGTGATTGGCTAGTTTCTCGAATTGTGTATGATACTCTCTCACAGTGTCACTTTGGAAACGTTTAGTGAGTGCTACTATGAATTCACCCAAATAACTAGGTCCAAATCATTGCAAAAGGATTTGGAAAAATTATGTCCATTTTGGCTCTTCATGAGCCTTAATCTACCAATGGAACCATTAAAGGGCTTCATGTTCGAAATGAAAGGATACATATAGGAAACTATTGACATCAAAATTTGTTATGCAAACTAAAATAATGTTCTTCCCTATATATCCATCCATTAGGATCATCAGCATTGAAGCAAGGAAAATCAAGATTCATCCCACTAAAATTACTGGAAGAAGAGAACCCATTATTTGCAGAAGAATCTGGTTGTTGTCTATTCTTCATGGATAAATAATGAAGATGGAGGATGAGAATTTTTTCATCCATATATTGGAGTTTGGTCTTGAGGGTGGCAAGTTCATCTTCCATTTGTATTTTTTCCTCTAGGAAGGTGACAACCATAACCAGGAGTTTTTTTTTCAGTGGAATTGATCTGTGACGTCTTTGGATAGATGTAATTTTCTATTTATCAACTGGAAATAGATATGGACCCGGGGTCTATATGGATTCCTAAAGGTTCAATGGATTCACTAGACCACCAATGTTGTCTAATGACTTGAGTATTGGGGTAGTACCCCTCACTCCACAACTCAGGTAAAATTGATAATCGCTTTCCCACAAACGAAAAATCTTAGTTTACCTCACGGGTGGGAAGTAGTCAATTAGGTAAGGGTCATTTCCTTTTTGCTAGCAGTTTCTCTCAATTTCCATCTACTTCGGGGTTCTTGTGGTACTCCTCATAATGAGTTCTACGTCTATGTTCGGGTACTTCCCATAGTTAAGTGGCTAGGGTTATTCTCTAATCCAAACTTGGAAATAAAATGAATAGTACATATGCAAAGAATAATAACTACTGCAATAATTAAAGTGTCAAAAATCCACTACGAATAAAAAAAAATTGGTAAAAATTTCACCAAGTGAACCCAAGTGAGCCCAAAACCCCATAAATAGAGATAGGGTTTTGAGATGAATATTTTAAAATGAGCAGAACCCGATCAATATTGCTCAGAATCTCTATTATAACAAAATTATGGAAAGAGAATAGACACGTTGCATCTATCCATGCCATTAGAACATAAATATCAGCACCCAGTCAAAATATATCCGCTCAACAATTTTCATGGCCGTCAATGAAATTATGAAAAATAGTTGATTTTAAATCAGCGATATCTCCACTTTCTAAACCCCAAATGGATTATTTTTTTGAAACTGCGTATTTTTGCAAGAGTAATTCAAATATGCAACTTGTTTCTTTTGAATCTATACAAAAAGTTTCATAAATTGATATGAAATTCACTACCCAATTTTTCCCTATTTTTTCCCAAAAAGAAGAAAAAAAATTCCACTTGTGCCAAGGAAAGTGCTTTGATACCAGATGAGAGAAAACTCATGCAATAAATAAATAAAATGCACGATATAACAAAAATAACCTAACACTAAATGAATTTTATTGATTGCAAGCCACTTTGAGGGGGCAACCTCCTTTGAGCAAGCTAAATACAAATAACTCATGGATTCCTTCATTGGCCTCAACACGTACTTATATATGGGTGAGTGCACAAAGTTGAGGGACCTTTTAGATGCAATGGTAGAGTGAATTCAATCACTCAAGATACATAAAATAGAAATCATCCCAAGGAATCCTGACCCTACCAAGCCTAGTCCCAAGGATGCCAACATGCTTTCCAATTAGGATAGTTAAACTCAACATGCACGCATTGTAGTGAACAAAAAAGTGCTCCCTTTTTTGCTAACAAACTCGCGTGCATGTTTATTAAAACTTGTTTTATCGTTAAAACAAGTTGAGCCCATCATTTTCACCACAACCACGTGTTGGAATGAGTTGAGGTGGAGCAAAACATGATAGGACAAACACGTTTTAGGTGAGAAAAGGCTAACACAATCCACCCTAGGATCAATCTCTTCCTTGTGAGATATTTTCTTCAATTCCTCTCATGCTAATTTCCCTATATTCAATAAATTATTTTTCCTAATCTAAATTTAAACCATTTTTTTTAATTTATATGCCCATAAAGGAATTTACATGCTCAATGGAAACCAAAACCCCATGTTAATCATAAAAAAAAAAATCATTTTGACTATTTCCATATGTATATTCACAAGCACCCTTGTGAATCCATACCAAAATTAACATGCCCAATGAAAACCAAAACCCCAATTTACTCATAAAAAACAAATCAATTTCACTATTTGCATATGCATATTCACAAGCATCCTTGTGAATCCATACCAAAATTCACAAATATGCAAATTTTGTCAAGTATATTGCAAGTTTGCATAAGTAATTTACATGCCCACTATAAACCAAAACCCCAATTTACTCATAAAAAACAAATCAACTTCACTATTAGCATATGTATATTCACAAGCATCCTTGCGAATCCAAACCAAAATTAACAAATATGCAATGTTTGTCAAGTATATTGCAAGGTTGCATAAGTAATTTACATGCCCACTATAAACCAAAACCCCAATTTACTCATAAAAAACAAATCAACTTCACTATTATCATATGTATATTCACAAGCATCCTTGCGAATCCAAACCAAAATTAACAAATATGCAATGTTTGTCAAGTATATTGCAAGGTTGCATATAACTAAAAACAATTCAAGTAGAATTAATATATTTCCTAAAATACATAAACAAACATGGTAAATCCCTTTCCTCTATACAAAATATCCAAGTTGGTCATCCAAGAACATCAATAGCCACCTTATCGTTTTGACGAAAATTCCTCATCCAAGTGTTAAATTAAGGTATAGAATCTTCCCATGGTTAACAAATATTTCCTCTTGATTGAAGGGTACTTTTTGGTTATGTTCAAGACAATGGAGTTCAACAATAGGCTCTACGAACATCAAGATACATAGGGAGGTTGATGTATTTGATTGCATGCCAATCACATACTATCATACATGATATAATCTAGTGCAAACCTTGCAACCATAAAATCCACTATACATAATTATGCAAATTCTCTCATGGGTATATAGAAAGAGTGCATACAACTAAAATAACATCTAGTGGAATCCATACATGGCCGAAATTACATATAAACAAAGATATTCTAAATGGACGTTGGAGTCCAGAAAAAATCACGCTACAACAAATAATTACATATCTAACAAAATACTTTCCTATACTGGGATTTTATTCATCAATAGCACCTTCTCCCGACTCTTCTATGTTCTAGCCCTTGCTTCCACCCGCAATCTAGGAATTGTTCCTTCAAGGGCATTAGTCAACACCTCACAATTTTCGATGAAACTTCATAACCCAAGCCTTAAAATAAGCTAGAGGAACTTATCAATCAACATATGCATATAGGATTTTATGTACACATGCATGTGGAAATTGAAAATAATACTTGAATTTACGACATAAATTTAAGATGAAAAAATGTTAAAATTTTAGTCTTTACTGTAAAATTCAAGATCAATTTTAAAATTTAAAATATAAATTTAGTTTATGTTGTTATTTGTCGTACATTAGTTTTACACTTTTCATTGCTTAGAGATGTCATTATACCATGTGTTTATTTTTCTAATGGTATTTCATTTGTATTTATGATTACAGTGGCTACTATGGACCATAATGCAGAGATATTGAGAGTTATTGGTCATCTGAGAGAGATTGGTTCTTCCTGGAGGGGTGGAGATTAGATCTGTCACTCCTTGTCAACATCATTGCTGACCATAGTGGATATGATATCTAGATCGAATGATGCTTTGTATAGCATAGCATCCTACAGGGAAACCAAAAGAGAAGAATATGACAATGGTTTGACCTATAACAATATCAAGAAGCTAAAAATAACAAAAGAGAACATATATACATTATTTAGAGTATCTGGGATGGATTACATTCCGAAGAGAAGAAAGCCACATATTTTGATTGATTGGTGCACTTTCCATGTCCTGAATCCAATGGAGTCGATGGTTCATCGATCTGAGCCACGGTTATCAGTCTATGTCACATTGAAGCCCACCTCCAACAAGCTTTCAGGGACACCTATTGAATCCCTATGTGGGGAATATAGTTCCTACCTCTAGGCTACAATCAAGGGTTTCTATGATTTAGAATTCAAACTATGGTTTATGGTGTCAATTAGGGTTACTAGGATTGGTTATAGGGTTTCTAAGATAGGATTGGTCATGTTTATTAGGCTAGGATTACCTTTCATCTCAATTGATACTAGATATTCATTAATGGTGACATCAAATAAATGGTACTAGTGATCTATAGATGATCATTAGTGGCTACAAACTATGTTTTCTAGGATTTTGAACACAAACTAGGTTTTCTAGGGTTCATAATTCAAGCTAGGATTTACAGTAGAAACTAGGGTTACTAGGGTTTTCCCTTGTTGTAGTATGTCATGTAATGGATGTTATCGATATAGTATGTAGTATGTAGTATTCTCTTGATGTAATATGTAGTATTTTAGTAATGGATGCTCTTTATGTGGTATGTCATATGGATACTTCTCTTTTTCTTCATTTTACAATGTTAAAAATTACTCTACATCATAGTCTACAATTAGTATGGTTCACTAACACAAGGGGATACAGTAATTCACTTTTAGTGGATCACAAAGTTGACACAAACTGGGGTTTCTATGGTTTATAATTCAAACTAGGGTTTACAGTGCAAACTAGGGTTACTAGGATTGGTCAGGGTTATTAAGCATCGAAAGCTTTTAATACATTATTTTAACACTTGCATTAGGAATTTCCATGAAAACTTGGGGTGTTGACAAATGTCCTTATAGGGACAACTTCAATATTCAAGGCAGATACAATAGACATATCCCATATAGAGTGTTAGATAATGGTCTAGGGGTATATGGAATGAGTCACGTAAGTATGAATATAATACAACAAATCCATGATGAAGCTTGTGAAATTTATCAAGTTGTATAAGTATATTCAATTTATCAATCTATCAAGTGGTCAATCTATCAAGATGTAAATAATCAATGAGACCATGTGTTGAGGCCTGGAAATTTGCAAGCAACAATAGCAAGGGATTCTCCCCAGTCAATGTTCCCAACTAGCCCGTGACTGTTTGGTGTAGGGAATCCGTCCAGTTTGCGGTCTGGCTACCGTAGGTCAAGTAACAAATTTAAAAGGTTTTACGTGCTGCGGCCCGATCCACTGTATATATTTTTGTATTTTTTGACTTTAAGTATGATATGAAAGTGCCTATCTAAGATGCAGATTGATTAAGGATGCAAGGAGTGGTCACAATGTGATGCGCAGGTTCTTACCTCTCATCTTAGACTCTCTCGCATCTAAATCATACACAACTAGAAAATACATACTAACTAAGATGTCTCTAGAGAACAAAAATATTAATTCATGAGTAATGTAATACTGTTGACATGTTAAGGTAAATCACAGATAGTTGTTCTTAGAATCAAAAGACATAAACATGAATAAATATATACACAACAAGATAGCTCATCAACAGTTAAAACCTCCATTACTCATAGTGGAAATTATCACAGAATATACCAGAGAACATTCAGATAAGAACATAGGTTCAAGAAGTTAGAACGCTCTCATAGTTAATGAAACATAGTTGAAAATGAAATAGTTCCCCTTCAACATTGTTTATTTTATCACATTTGAACATTCCACACAACACCTTCTCCAACAGGCAAAATTTGCAATTGCTTATTGTAAAACGAAGTAGTTCCTCTTACAAACAATAGCTCACAAGTTTTCCCAGGGAAAAAGCCACTATCCTCTCTAACTTTCCTCTCTTTATACAAAAACAACAAAACCCTTGGGATTCCCCAACCGTCTGACCTTTGGGCTCCCCAAAAACCATTTAATCTCACAATTTTGTCTTTTTCGTGAGTACCCGTGGTTCATATAATGCATTACATTTCGGATTTCAACTTATGAGTACTTCATAAAATGGGATCATCTCGGTAACTGATGGACCCTTTCCAAGCTTGCGCTTTTGTTGCCATCAATTCTGCCTTGTCTTTTATTTGTCCTTCTTGAGATCCCGTTGATTTCAGAAAAACTCTGCTTATCACTTTTTAACCAAATTTCCTCAGCTTTATCCTTTAGTTACATCTTCTCGCAGCAGTAATCTGAATAATCTTCTGATTCTGTCTACAGTTAAACAAAAATTCATCATTAATTAGGACTGCATCTTTTCAATAAACTTAAACTATACTAAAAACAAAACTGATCATCAAAATGAGGCCCTGTACTGCGCCCTCGTCGCGAAAGCCTTAATAAGAATAAAAAACCATAGCCGCCCACACAGGGGTTAAAACTCACAAGACAGCAGGAAAAACCTTATCGGCAGCTTGAAGCATTTAAACATTGGCTGGATAGTCTTACTTATAGCCACAATGGTGGGTTTCAGATAGACAATGAGTTATGCGGGACCGTTAAGTCTATCGGAGTCGGAAGAACTAAATACCAAAGCATCGGGTGGAAAAGTTCCCTGTCAGCGAATGGAACGACATCAACATCGGGAGGTTAGTGCATTACACAGCCACAATGGTGGAATATGAAAATACTATAGGCCCCATGGCCAAAAGACATATCCGCAAAACCCAGACAAAGCATCGACGGGCGGAGAAGTTATATGGTGGGCACTTAGTTCGCTCAGGAGCCGCAATGGCGGAAAACAATCAGACTATAGCCTTTGATCAACGTCATAAAAATTTTGCTATGGCGCAGAAACATTTTGAAAACATTAAGTGTTCAAAAAAACTTAGGGTCATGCAGCGGTCTAAAAAGTTTGTCTTGCTTCCAAAACAGCAACTTCATAAAGATCAAACAACCCCGACTCAAACTTCGACCAACCTCTGACAATGCAAAACAACATGACATCAGAGAATTCAAGACTATCCAGCAGAGCAATCATCCTTCAGCTTCTATAACGGAGGCTCCATAAGGACATATGGCTCTGATGTGTTGTTTAAATGGCCTCCGAACAACCAAACTAAAAATGTTACTTTCGGCTGGGCAACGATGAAGTTTGTTTCACCTTCAAAACAATGGCGAAAATGAGAAATAGACTTCTGAAAACAAAGAAAGAAATCATAGATCAAAGGGAAATATTTCAAACCAAACTCCAAGTTCCACAACCCAAAGCAGTTTCAGACATAAGCAATTTTCCGAAAAGCATGAAGAAAGTTAACCTCAAAACAGTCCAAACTTGTAGCAGAGGGAAAACAAAAACAGAGTTCATGGATCCAAACAATTCTAGGCAAGATAAAAAATAAGAGTAGGGTCCAAAATTTCAAAAATTTGGGAAAACAGTTGTAGCTGCAACAATTGGCGACTACCTGGTGAACCTAGATCTCTGGACAATTTATTTCTTAAGTAACAAACTGTTTAACAATAAACGAACATGTTGAATTTTTCCAGATGTCTGGATTTCCCAAATGGAAAATATATGTACTTTTAATCATTGATGATAGTCCAATTTAGGAGAAAGGAAAACAAGATTTCCAAGTCAAGATAACTCTTTTGAGGACAGTAATATGAGTTTCATTTATTACCTCTGTCTTCGGGTAGCTTCCAGCTTGGACACCACAGGATAGTAACACATGGTAAACAGAAATATTCCTTTGTTCCTCATTCCCATGCCATTTTGCACTTTTGTGCTTTTTTGGACTTTTGTCCTTTGCATATGAGTCCTCCTGCATGCCTTTCTTTCTGAATTTCCATTCAGGCTCCTCTATCCATAGTGTCCTTTTGTGTGAGATATGTATTTAACTTTCAGCTCACAGACGGAGAAGAACTGTTGGCAATTTAGTACTTATATGGTTCAGTACTTTGTTTTGATACATATTGCTTTCATAGGATATTTTGACTCTTATCTAGCTTTTGGCATTCAATTCCCTGCATTGGATCATTTATATATAATATACTGTTTACCCTGCTTCATTTCCAAGGGCCTTTTGCTGTCACCCCCTAGGACATTTTTAAATGTGATATGGATGGAGCCTCAAAATAGTATTCCAGACCTTTTGATCCTAGTTTATTTACAAGGATTAAGTAAGAATTCAATGTGTTCATAGCCATTTGAGAAAACTGCTAAACTAGAAGAAATTCTTTAAGATAAAACAATAGTACACAGTCTTACACTCAAGGACTTTAATCACTCCAGAATTCTGATGCTCTCCATGCAACCAAAAGTTTTCCTCCTTTTATTGAAATCAATCAAAATCTAAACTAAATCAAAACATAAATAAAATAAACAAGATAAACAGCCAAATCAATTTATTTATGTACAAGGTAAAATAACAAAAACAAAACTCAGGAAAAATAAGGTTTGAGAACTAAACCATTTACTGGTAAGTTCTCTTCCCACCCTTGCAAATCCTACAATTTATAGGTTGAGGGGCCAAGCTTTGCCACAATATGGAAAGGGCCTACCCACAATTGTTGAAATTTCATGTGTTTTCCTTTCTCATCATGGGGGTGGTCCCACTTAAGAACCAAATCTCCCACCTTGAATTCTTTAGTTCCATCCTTGTGTTTATCAAAACATCTCTTAACTACCTCCTATTGTTGTTTAAAACGTTCTCTAGCCTTGGATCTAGATTCCTTTGCCTTCAAAAGATTATGTATCCTTACCTGCAAGACTTCATTATCTGATACTCTGGATTCTTGAGCTATTATGGAAGAGGGTAGCATGATATTGGGGGGTAGAATGACCTCTATTCCATAAACAAGGGTATACGGGTACACACCTAACGAATTATTGGGGGTGATCCTATCATCCCAAAGAGAATTTGGTAATGCTGAGTGCCAACTCCTCTGATTTTCTATCACCGTATTTTTTAAAATCCTAATCAAATTCTTGTTTGTAGATTCATCTAAACCATTTCCTTGTGGATAATAATTAGCAGAGTAATGCAACTTAATTCCTTTCTCATGAGAAAATGCAGTTAATCTAATCAAGGAAAAGTAAGTAGCATTATCAAAAACTAAATAAATTGGAACTCCAAACCTGGTCATAATATGGTCTTGCAAGAAGTCCATGACCGCATCTTCATTTATTTTACGCAATAGAATGGCTTCGACCCAACAAGTGAAGTAGTCGGTTGTTGTCAGAATATAATTGTGTTGCAGGGAATAACTCATCTTTATCTCCCCAATGATATCCATCCCCACACTGTTCAAAAGGTTCTGTTATCATTACAGGCTTTAACGGTCCTCCTGCTTTAACTTGTCTTCCATCACACCTTTGACAAATGTCGCACTTCTGACATGGGCGTGTGCATCTTTGAATAGTGTGGGCCAATAGTATCTGGCTCTAAGAATTTTATGAGCTGTAGTATCTCTGGAGAAATGTCCTCCAGTAGGCCCATTATGTAAATATATCATTACCTTCTTTGCATCTTATTTCTCTAAGCATCTAAGAAGAACTCCATCATAATTCTTTCTGAATAATATTCCTTCAACAATTTGATATGAGGCTGATTTAAGATGTAGTGCTCTTCTTTGCTTCGAATTCCAATGTTCTGGTAACAATCCCGCCTGAAGTTAATGCACAAGGTCTTGATACCAGGAGTCTGAAGCTGTGAAAAGAGGACATGCATCCATCAAATGGAACTTAGCTTCGTCTTCCCATTCATGTTCTTCATTGTCTTTACTTTCAGTCATCAGTTTGCACAATCCTTGCCCTTTGACTATGGAGGCTGGCTTGAATTTGAGGTCATATTCCTGTAGAGCTGTTACCCAGTTGCCTCTTCTTTCTCCTAACTCCTTTGATACGAAAAGGGACCTCATAGCTGGGTGTGGAACTATTACCTTTTTCCTGTTCTTAAGTATATATGGTATGAATTGTTTCACTACGTAAGCTTGTTTATCCATAGCCGAGTAATTCAATTCGGCCCCTTGCAGACCAGTGCTCATAAATGATATGGGGAACTCATCTCCCCCATCTTCTTTCTGGGTAAGCACAGCTACTAGTGAATAATCAGATGTGAAAGTGTACAAAATAAAATATTTATCGAAATCTAGACTTTTGAGGGAGGGTGCATGCACAACAGCTGTTTTAATTTTACTAAATGTGTTCTTCTCTACATTAGTCCACTTGAATTGTACACTTTGCTTTACCGTTTGCTGCAAAGGTTTAACAATTTGAGCGAAATCTGGCACAAACCTTCGCACGAAGTTTATTGTCCCCATAAATGATTGCATGCCCTTTTTATTATGGGGTAAGGGAATCTGTTCGATGGCTTTGATCCTTTCTGGGTCTATGGAGATCCCCTTCTTAGAAACCATGTGACCCAAAAACTTACCTTCTGTAACGGCAAACACTCACTTCTTGGGGTTTAGTGAGATACCATATTTTTAGCAGTGTTCAAAAATCTTCTTTAGATGAAATGCATGTTCCTCTCTTTTCTTTGAGAATATCATGATTTCATCGAGGTATACAATAGTACTACAGCTAATCAGACTATGGAAAGATATGTCCATAGCCTTCTGGAAATTAGCTCTAGCATTTATGAGTCCAAAGGGCATCCTTCTGTAAGCAAAAGTTCCCCACCTAGTTCTAAATGTCGTTTTTAGTATGTCTTCTTCGAATACTAATACTTGATTGTAGCCTGAGAGTCCATCTAATAAAGAGAATAGTTCAGAACCTAAAACCATTTGCAATATCTGCTCCATGGGTGGAACAGGATAATTGTCTTTATCTGAAGCACAATTTAAGTTTCTAAAATCCACACATAGCCTAATTTCTCCAGATTTCTTCCTCACCGGTACCAGATTTGAAACCCATTCCGAGTGTCTAACCTTGAAGATAATTCTAGCATCCAATAGTTTCTTAACGTCACTCTAGATTAAAGGTTCTAATTTTGGATGCATTTTCCTTAAAGGCTGCTGATAAGGTTTGATTCTAGATTTGATGGGGATAACATGTTGGATAATATTGGTGTCATATGTCTTCATATCTTCATATGTCCAGGAAAAAACATCTTTGTATTTCTTGAAAAGAATGATGAACTTATCCCTTTCAGCTGGGGAGCAGCATTTTCCCAGATTCACATATTTAGGCTCCATCTCAGTTCCCAAATTAATCAACTCGAACTGTAGAGACGAGCTATGAGTATTCACATTTGATGGTCTTCTAAATTTCTCATTTAAATCAAACATCTATTCTAAAGTCCTGACTCCCTTAGGAATAAACTTATCGAATTTTAGCTCGGCCTAATGTTCTTCATCATCAATAATCACCCCTTTGAATGCCTCGTCATTTGTCAAGCATTCTATAATCTACTTATCATCATCAAACACTCATAGATTGGTAATCATATCTGGAACTGAAGGCCTGAAAATAAATTCAACAGAGCACCGATTATTAGAGGGCACAAGCCTCGCAGCTGAGGTGGCCAACAAGTCAATTGCTACATTCTTAAGTCTTGGTATTGATACAATGTTAAATGCATTAAAATATTTAATTAAATCCCATACTTCATTTTGATAAGCTTTTAAATGAGGAGAAATGAAATGTATTTGATTCCAAATTTGTTTTACAATTATTTCAGAATCTCCAAACACTTTCAGATTATTTTCCTTTAATTCAATTGTTTTCCTTAATCCCTGAACCAACGCTTCATATTCAGCTATGTTATTGGTACATTCAAACTCTAACCTACATGAAAGAAAATGTTTGTTTTTTTTAGGGTCAATTAGGACACAACCAGCTCCTGACCCCTCTAAAGTTTTAGAACCATCAAAGAAAAGCATCCAAAAATCGCTAACTGCTACTGTGCAAGAATTAACACCTACTTCTAAAGCTAAGTCTACTATTTTACAATGGATTTCATCAGCCTGTGAAAACCAAAGGAGATCAGGCTGAGCATCTAATGTATCACTGGCTTCTTCCACTTGATAGTTTCCTAGTTCTAGCTCAGTAAAGTAGTTTCCAAAAACAGAATCCACTGGTTCATTTTTTTCTTTGAACTGAGTAACATTGTGTTTCAAGTGGGGCTCCCTCAAAACTTTAATTTGATTTGGGATTCCTTTATATGGCAGCCACAAATGCGACCAGTCCGAGGCAAAATATCCGTTCAACTTTGCCAACCAATCTCTACTCAAAACAAGTCCATAAGCTTCTGGTATGTCAGCCACCACAATATCGATGACTTGACACACCTTATCATTTGAAGATAAGCAGATGAGAACATCCTCCATTTCCCCAATTACCTTCACATTCATTCTATCCAACTGAACAACCCTCCAGGAAGATGGTTTAGGTTGTCCATTTATCCTTTTGCAGACCGATAGCGGCATGACATTGACTGATGCCCCCGAGTCTACTAGGCAGTTATGCATGTTATGGTTGAAAATTTCAAAAGTAAGGAGAAAAGGTGGATTCTTGCTTTTAGGCTTACCTCCCATACTTGCTTCACCAATTTCTTCTTCTTGGGGCTGATTGTCAGTGGGAAACCTCTCCTCTGATACTTCAAGTGCTTTCAATAGCTTTTCTTTCTGCTGCGGCACATTGCACAGTTCAAATAATGAGATATTTGCGCTTACCTTCTTGATATCCTCCACAATGTCATAATCCATCTTATGTTCTATGAGATTCGATCTAACATTATTTAATTTTTCTTCATTGGGCTTAGTAGGCATGTTGATCTGTCTAGGATTTTGACTGGTGATGGTAAACTCCAGAATTTTATTAGCTGAGGAGCTATTTTGAAATCTCTTAACATTTTTTTGAAGTCTTTTGATCTTTGGGAGCATAAGATTGTTTTCCTTAATCAACCCCTGACTTCTGATCATTACATTTGTTTCTAGGATGCCCTCATGTCTCAGATCCTTTTCTTCCTCGGCATAAAACAATGATACACAGTCCCATAAAACCATAGCTTCATCCTCTTGTTTTTCTATTGATTTATTGTTGTCTTTCCCTTCTTCATATTTGTCTTCAGTTAATTTGGAATCCAAAAGCTGATTCATAACCAACGTCATTGAATTTATCCATTGAGGACAACTCTTTTCAGAATGGGGTTGTTGGTGTAAAGTGCAAAATTTTTCCATTCCTACCTCCATTAAGTTCATAGATGTAGGGCTGTGCGGAGGGGGTTGGGATTGATTTTTATCTTCCCTTTTCTTGTAATAAGGCTTGTAGAACTTTTGGGATTCCTTTTCCTTTTCCAAGTCTATGATTCTGTTAGAAAGCTTCTGCATCATCTTTTCCATTCCTTCGAAATATGGTGATTGCTCCTCTTTAGGCTTAGTAAATAACAAAGCTTTCCTCCCAACATTTTTTTCTCCTGACCGTTCATGATAATCTTTGATACTTTCCCTTTCAGCCTCTACTCTCTCAGCTTCCTCATAAGTCTCTGCTAGCGTAGGTTTGGCCTTCATTTTGGAAAACATGGCCAACTCGGGTCCAAGAACTGAGCTATAATATTCAATCAGGACTTTATCCCAGGGTTTGTCAGCTTCAGAAAAATTCTTAAGATAGGCTGCAAAACTTTGGGTAAAACTATGCACCTTCTCTTTTCTTTATTTCTTTAAGGCGCATAGTCCTTTCATGAGATTTGCATGAGTTTTTTGGGTTGCATACTTACTTATAAAAATCCTTTCAAAGGTATCCCAATCAGGGATAGATTTTGCAGGCAAACCAAAGTACCACGATGTTGCTGCTCCTTTAAGGGTGTGTGGAAAAAGTCTACAAACTACATCCTCATATTCCCCGGCCCTTAATCCTTCTATTGCCAAATAGAAACTTTGCAAGTGGTCATCTACTAACATCTTCTCATTTGGATCAAATTTGGGCAGTATCTTTTCAAAATATTGAGGTAAATCATGCAAAGGAGGTGTTAGGTTTAAAGGTGATCTTGCTTTCCAGGAAAATGGTGGATTTGGTGGGTTGGGTGGCTGATTTGCGTTTATGCCTGCCATGAGTCTGGGTGGAGAGGGAGGTGGTGAATGAATAGGAGTATTAACAGGTGAACCGTAAGGTTTGTTTTGGCATACTTGATTCCAAGGCTGAACAACCTCCTGTAATGCTACTTCTACTAACTCTTCCCAATCTCCAACTAAAAGTGAATCTTCCAATAAAGGACAGTCTTTCCTTTTATATTCTCTTCTGGGAAATTCAAGGATAATCGGTAATACTCCAATCTTCTTCACGTATTCCCTAGTATATCTTGTCAGATCATTAACAACTTCGTTGTCCATAGAATACAAATGCTCTTTACCCTTCTCTTCAAGAATTGCATTAGGAACCAAACTGCCTTTTGAACTGTCACCAGTGGAATAATCTCGAGAAAACATGTTTCCTCGGCCATCCATGCACTGGATGCCCTCCTTCTAGTGCCAGAAACTGTTGATGCCTAGAAATTCATAGGCAACAATATCAAGGGATTCTCCCCAGTCAACGTTCCCAACTAGCCCATGACTGTTTGGTGTAGGGAATACGTCCGGTTTGCGGTCCGGCTACTGTAGGTCAAGTAACAAAAATAAAAGGTTTTACTGGATGCGACCCGGTCCACCATATATATTTTTTGTATTTTTTGACTTTAAGTATGATATGCAAGTGCCTATCTAAGATGCAGATTGATTAAGGATGCAAGGAGTGGTCACAATGTGATGCGCAGGTTCTTACCTCTTGTCTTAGACTCTCTTGCATATAAATCATACATAACTAGAAAATACATACTAACTAAGCTGTCTCTAGAGAGAGAAAATATTAATTCATGAGTAATGTAATACTGTTCACATGTTAAGGTAAATCACAGATAGCTGTTCTTAGAATCAAAACACATAAACATGAATAAATATATACACGACAAGATAGCTCATCAACAGTTAAAACCTCCATTACTCATAGTGGAAATTATCACAAAATATACCAGAGAACATTCAGATAAGAACATAGGTTCATGAAGTTAGAACGCTCTCACAGTTAATGAAACATAGTTGAAAATGAAATAGTTCCCCTTCAACATTGTTCATTTTATCACATTTGAACATTCCACATAGCACCTTCTCCAACAGGAAAAATTTTCAATTGCTTATTGTAAAATGAAGTAGTTCCTCTTACAAACAATAGCTCACAAGTTTTCCCAGGGAAAAAGCCCCTATCCTCTCTAACTTTCCTCTCTTTATAAAAAAACAACAAAACCCTTGGGCTTCCCCAACTGTCTGACCTTTGGGCTCCCCAAAAACCATTTACTCTCACAATTTTGTCTTTTTCATGAGTACTCATGATTCATATAATGCATTACATTTCGGATTTCAACTTATGAGTACTTCATAAAATGGGATCAGCTCGGTAACTGACGGACCCTTTCCAAGCCTGCACTTTTGTTGCCATCAATTCTTCCTTGTCTTTTATTTGTCCTTCTTGAGATCCCGTTAATTTCAGAAAAACTATGTCGATCACTTTTCAGCCAACTTTACTCAGCTTCATCCTTTAGCTACGTCTTCTCGCAGCAGTAATCTGAAGAATCTTCTGAATCCGTCTGCAGTTAAACAAAAATTCATCATTAATTAGGATTGCATCTTTTCAATAAACTTAAACTATACTAACAACAAAACTAATCATCAAAATGAGGCCCTATACTGCACCCTCATCGCCAAAGCCTTAATAATAATAAAAAACCACCGCTGCCCACACAGGGGTTAAAAATCAGAAGACGGTGGGAAAAAACTTATCGACGGCTTGAACAATTTAAACATCGGGCAGATAGTCTTACTTACAACCAGAACGGCGGGTTTCAAAAAGACAACAAGTTCCACGGGACCATTAAGTCTATCAGATTCGGAAGAACTAAATGCCAAATGATCGGGCGGAAAAGATCCCTGTCGACGAACAGAACGACATCAACATCGGGAGGTTAGTGCATTATGCAACCGCAATGGCAAAAGATGAAAATACTACGGTCCCCATGGCCAAAATACATATCAGAGAAACCTAGACAAAGCATCGGCAGGCGGAGCAGTTATATGGCGGGAACTGAGTTCGCTCGGGAGCCGCAATGGCAGAAAACAATCTGACTACAGCCTTCGATCAACGTCATAAACTTTCTGCTATGGCGCAGAAACATTGTGAAAATGTTAAGTGTCCGGAAAAACTTAGGGTCATACAGCGGTCCAAAAAGTTTGTCTCACTTCCAAAACAGAAGCTTCATAAAGATCAAACAACCCTAACTCAAACTTCGACCAACCTCCAACAATGCAAAACAACACAACATCGGAGAAGTCAAGACTATCAAGTAGAGTACTCATCGTTCAGCTTCTGCAACGGAGGCTCCATAAGGAAATATGGCTCCGATGCGTTGTATAAATGGCCTCCGAACAACCAAACTAAAAATGTTACTTTTGGATGGGAAGTCATGAAGTTTGTTTCACCTCCGAAACAGTGGCGAAAATGAGAAATAGACTTTTGAAAACAAAGAAAGAAATCACAGATCAAAGGGCAATATTTCAAACCAAACTCCAAGTTCCACCACCCAAAGCAGTTTCAGATATAAGCAATTTTCCGAAAAGCATGAAGACAGTTAACCTCAAAACAGTCCAAACTTGTAGCAGAGGGAAAACAAAAATAGAGTTCATGGATCTAAACAATTCTAGGCAAGATAAAAAATAAGAGGAGGGTCCAAAATTTCGAAAATTTGGTAAAACAGTTGCAGCTGCAACACCATGAAACCAAAATATCCGACTACCTACCTGTGGTCATTCTACTAGACAATTGGGATCACCTCTAACATCAATGGTATCCTTTAGCCTCTCGTGCTCAGAGTAAGGCAACAAGTACAGTGAATTTGATGAGTTCTTGCTTCACATTGTTTGCAGTTGGAGGTTTGTGCCAATAACTAAGTTTGTATAATGGTATACAATTTGACCTAGTCTATAATTTTCAAATACATAACCTTTTTTTCTTGTGTGCATGGGAAACCTACGTCAAATATTCTCCTTTGATAACCATTGAACCAATTCAAAAATCATTTCCCTTAGAGTTGCTTAATGAGATAATGAGGGTCTTCTTCCCATCCAAGCAATGTGCCAGTCAGTAGTCAATGTGCCATTCATTTCCTCTTGGGGAAACCACTGTGTATATGTGCCCTGCATAAAATAAAGTGCATACCTAGGAGTCAGCTAATTAAACATAACTAGTTGTCAAACATTTCAAAGTTATCAATATAATAGTCGAACCTGGTTGTATGAGATCTGATATGTGGTCATAGTCATGTGAAATACTCAACTGGAACTCCTCCAACTGGGATAATTCTGTAGTTATTTGTTAACCAATGGGGATTTATACACGATCCTAGTTGTCAGCCCAATCTGTGGATTCACAGTTGTCCCATTCACCACTATTACATGGATAACAAAAACAAGAGATTTTCCTTGTCCACATTTCAACTATAGCATTGTCTGACATTCTAACTAAATGGAATGTACAAGTTCCTTGGATGGTATTGGTGTGATCGATCTACATTGACCACCTCCAAAACATATCTATGTACATGTGCTTTTGAGATAATTGGTCTTCTTTCCTTCTAACTCCCTTCCCCATCACTGAAGAACACCATGCAACAATGGTCTTTGCATCTCGGATGAGCAAAATAGTTGTGAATTTCATCTGTTGCCTATGTAATGTAGTCTTGATGCATGCACCTACTCCATCATGTTCTCCTTTTCTGTGTCCGGTCTCAAAATAGTTCCAAATATGTGGCACCTTGTTCCTCACGTGGAGAATACACAACCATCAGACCAAATCCAATGTTGTTCCATCTGTATATTGTTAACGTTCAGGTGATTGTAGAACAATTGTAAGTTGTGTTGCACAAAAGCCAAGTCATGAAACCTATCATCACTTATGTAAAAGGGATACTCCTTCAATATAACCCTTTTATATTCAATACTATATGCCCCGTGTATATAGGTGATATGGACCATTATGTTGACCTGGTCTAAGTGATAATATTGACTCTGGATCTCTTTTTTCGATTCAAGAGTGTATTTTTCCGCAAAATCGACCACTGATAATATAGTTCCAATAGGAAATGTATCCCTGCACGTTCTAAACTGCTCATCCTTCCAACGAACCACATGTACATGCTTTACATACTGTTGTGTATTTTCAAAGAATTTCTCCATGAAGTTGCAAACAAGTACCTGGTAGATCAACAATAAAAATGTACAGATCAATAGGTTGTTACATATATGAAGTAGCAATACATGAAGAAAAAACTACTATTCAGGAACTCTTTACTAAACTAAGAGGTGACCAATTGTATTTTTTTTTTTTCATTCTCCCCATCGATATCATATGTGAAATATTTGAATGATTGCAAGTTCACTTCATGTCTCCCAAGTTCATGCTCATCGGTCACATGTATGCATTTCTCTAAAAAATCAATTTTACCACACCTTGGGCATGTCCCATATACGCAAGGACTTTGATAAAATGTGCAACCTTCTATCATTCTACACAAAATGCCATGAATAAAGTCTCTAGATGATGTCAATGGAAATGTAGTTGAGCATTCCTGCACAAGAGTGTTATGCAATACACACAATATATGTATATATGTGTCATAATAATAACCCTACTCAATGTGATATCGACAACAACATGTGTTACAAGTTGTGTTTATTTTAACACACCATGGTTTTCATTTCTCAAAGGATATTTGGCCCAAGTTAAATTCATTATGTTCATGACTAAATCTCTCATATAATTTTGTTTGTGTCATGTCAAGAAAATTTTTAATGTGGGGCTCACGATCCCTTGAACCCCTTCTCAATTTTAGTACGTATTTTTGGTTGGATGAAGGTCTACTATTGTCATGCCAAAACTCCTGCACCAGTCCCTTTTCCTCATCTATGAACTTCATATTGGAGTGTGGAAACCTGCCAATGAAGGACTGTCGAGCACCCTAAATGCAGATAGATTATTATCAACACACAGAGCATACGATATTTATTGTCAACCCAAGAAAGTCTTTTATTTCAAAGGATAGATGCACAATTTATGCTTAAACACCAAATCATTGTAATTAACATTTTACTCTTAACAACCATGTTCATCCCTCAGAACCTGTGTAATCCCACCAACCTTTTAAACACTACAATTCAATTGCTTCCTACCATATATCAACAGGAAATGAAATCAGATTCAAATGACAATTGTAGACAAAAAGGAAACCCTACTCATATCCAGAATAAATGCTTTGCCTACTTGATCTAACCACTCTTGAAATCCACAAACAGAAACGGAGCGTAGTCTAGAAATTCAATTACAGTAAATCAAGTTCAGCTACTCTAAAGAACTAAATTGCAGAAATGAAAGTTAACAACTGTAACAGTAAAATAAATTGCGGGAATTCGTGGGATGACAATCTGAAACCGCGAGATGAACAAAGCTGTGTACAGCTTATTGAATGAATTGCATAGAGGAAACCTCCTACTCAGTCGAATGTTAATCTATAGCAATCACCAATCTCAGGAAAATGTAATACTGCAAATTCACACATGCCACTTCTACGTACACAAGCAATATGATCAACAGAACATCACACAATAATAAATTCAGAGATCCTACTTTAACTCAGCAGTCTCTGCGGAAGGCGGGCCCAGCCTTTGCACAGAGATGCTGGATGAACAATGTACAGCTCCCTTAAATCGGTGGTAACTCTTTGTATTAAAAAGAAGAATGAATACAGATCACTTCCACTGTCAATACCAGAATGAATTATCTATTTTTCAACCCCTTGGGTCGAGGCAGCCCCTCATTTTTATACATACGGACCATAACAGCCGATCCTATTACAAAGGGCAGCCATGAATATCTCTGATCTTCAGGCGCCCTGAATAACACGGGTTGTTACAAAACGTGGCGTGGTGCAAATATAGAAAATGAGAAAGAGTTGTAAGCTGGCCCAGAAGTGGCGATCTTCCCAGATCGCCATAATATTCAAACAGCTATACTAAAGATCCCCCAATCGTAGCACATTTTGTTACAGCTACTTTGTATGGCTCTCTCTGGAGGGTTACATAGGAACCACGTGCCTTAATTGATGATTGAAGTATTGAGGGTCTCCTTGGATCACGAACGCCCCTTGTTTCAAGACTTGTTCAGCTCCACTTTCCTGCAGTCAACTCATCTTGCGCTATCTTCATAAATCACAACGTATTAGCACAATTTCGAGAGATAAACACCCTTAATTGTCACAATCATAATCATTAATAGGATAAAACAATAATCAGTCTTACCTTGGCAATTTAGGGCATAGAGTGAGGAAAACAGGTATGATTAGCATGCTGATCAGTGTAAAACAAGGGAAGAAAAGGTGATTAAAGATGGTTAAAAAGGGACCAATTGTGGACTCAACATCTCCCCCCAACTACCCTGTTGCATGTCCTCATGCAACAACCTGCATCATTCGGAATCTGAATCCTGCCTTGAGCTCTATTCATGGAGGGAAGAAAAATTGTAGGGAAACTTAGGCTCCTAATCTGCCTTCAGAAAACCCCTATGAATAACCTAGTACCGCCAACATCTCTGCTCCTCTGCTCTAGTCAAGGAAAAATCCATGTGATATGGTTTCACTGGCCACCAAAGTAGAGGAAATTTAAACTTTAAACCCAGCCAGTTAACTCCACATTCCTTCATACTCCCTACATAACCCTTGACTCTAGAGAGTGCATGTTTAAAATTTTGGAAGCAGTAAGGGTCCCTATTTCTAAGTGCAGAGGAAGCAACCTACCATCTGTGCTTTCTGCCCTCTAATGCAACCTGCTGCTGCCTAGAAATGGACTTGGTACAAGTGGAGATCACTTCTTCCTATAAATTCATAATATGCTGTTCCTGGGAAGGGCTGGAAAGAAAACTTCTGTATCATACCAAAAGAATGCCAGGATTCTGGGGCTCACTACGAATCCATAAATTAGTATGAGCTTCATTGTGGGAAAAGGTCTGAAAATAACTTTCCCACTGAACATGGTTGCTCACAAAAGAGGCAAAAGCTCTTAGCTGAACATCCCCTGCAAATGGAACAGGATTCGAGTGGCGATCCAAGGGGTAGGCCATCTCGTGCAAGTATAATTCACATAGTAAGTTCTGCTCCTCAAAATTACTTCTAAAGAATGTCTCCAAAAGTCTTTCTGAGGTTGTGATTTCAAATGGCCTCCCCTCCTGCACGGCCTTTAATTTAAACTAGACAAACTTCTCGAAGAGAAATACTGGATAAGAGGAGGAGGGCTTCCTGGTGCCCATGAGTTCTCGAGATAGGGTATACATCTGTTCCTTATCCTTCTTCATGGATTGAAACTTTTTCAATTCCTTTATCTGGTTCTGCAGCTCTTCTATCTGAACTCTGTGGGCCATGCGTTCTTCGGCCCCCTGCTCTTCCAGTGCTCTAATAATTCTTTTATGCTCACTCAAAGTAATCATCTTTTTCTGGTTTTCTTCCACCTGACTTTTCCAACTGAACACTTCCATCTTCAGGGCTGAGACTTCTGCTGTGAGGTTTAAAATCTCCTTTTTATAATGCTCTTCCTGCTCTGAATCCAAATCAATAAAATTTTTGAGAGGGAGAAGTACTGGTTCTTGTGGGACAGTGTTCTCCAGCACTTCTGAGTTTTCCATGAGTGTTGCTAGTTCTTGTGTGGCAGTAACATCCCCCGGATTACCTTCCACAGCTATATTCAAGGCTCGTTGAGACACTGGTTCTTTCGTGGCAGTGTCTTCTCCCTGGTCAGCCTGCATTTCTGAATCTGATTCTTGTGTTGCTGGTTCTTGTGTGGCAGCAACCCCTTTTAAACTCTCCTCAGCATCCACCTCCATTGCTTTTAGGGACACTGGTTCTTGTGTAACAGTGTCTTCCTCCTGCATTTCTGGATTCAATTCTTGTGTTGCTGGTTCTTGTGTGGCAGCAACATCCCCTGGGTTCTCTTCAGCAGTCACATTCATCGCTTTTGGAGACACTGGTTCTTGTGTAACAGTGTCTTCTTTGTTATCCTACCTCTGAGACTGGATATCTTCCCCATCGTACAACTCTTCCTCAAGGAGCTCAGTGTCACCTGAGGCTATTGTCTGTTCATCCTCACTCCACTGTGTATCGATTATGATATCCACCCCCGGGTCATCTTCTAATCGAAATTTAGGACTCCCTGCTGCAATTCCCAAGGATGTTGGTTCTTGTGTTACAACATCCTGGATTACCTCTTCATCCTGGATTAGTTCTGTGTCATGGGAACATTCTGGAGTCACGATGCAAATCTCTTCATTAGGTTCCAAAGTGTCCTCCATCCCAGATTCTTCTCCCCCATGTTCTGCCAATTGGACAAGTATATTCAGGGTTGCTGGTTCTTGTGTAATAGTCCCATGTTCTAGTTCATTAATGTCCTGCCCTTGTGGCTTAGCTTCTATCATCTCTATGTCGTGGGAGCATTCTAAGTTCACAGTGCCATCCTGATCTCCATCATCATTCCTGATTTCATCCTTTTTCTCCTCTGTCATAGGATTGGTAGCAGCTTCAGCAAGGGTGGTCAAAGATGCTAGTTCTTGTGTTACAACATCTTCTTTTTCTGTAGGTTCTTCCATTGTGGACGTGGGCTGAGGTGCTGTGCTAAATATGATCTCGTCTCCTTTCTTTTTGAAAATTTCCCCACAAGTGAGGCAGAGCACTTGCTCGTCCTCCTTACCAGGCTCGGTAGAGTTTGATTCCTCCAACTGTTCTGCAGCTTCCACCAGTGTATACATTTTCTTCTCACCTTGTTTCCTGCAGGTTTCCTTCCATGTCTCCACTTCCTTTCAAAGTACTTGGACTTCCTCCTTTAACAATGTGTTCTCTTCCAAAAGTCCTTCAATGCTGGGTTCTTCCTCGACTAACCTTTGTGGAGCATCCATTGGCCTTGGTACAAGGATTGGGAACTCAACCTGTGCCTCCAGGGTTGCCCACCTCTTTCTGGCTTCCTCTGCTACTGCATTTGATTTAGTTCTTTTTCTTCTTATTGGTGGGGTTATGCTGGGTTCATTAATTGGTCTCTTTCTTTCCTTTTGTGGTGTTTTCTTTGTAGGGGCTGGCATATCAAGATTCACTGCTGCGGTCAAAGGAATGTTTCCTTGCTCCTCAGGTCGTTCCTCCTCAATTAGGGTTCCTCCCCCCCACTCAGGTGAGGATTCAATATTGACTGGTTCAATATATTCCTCAATTGCTTTGGCTCTGCCATCTTCAGGTTCAATTGGAGCAGCACGGCAACGGCACCAAAATGTCGAGCACCCTAAATGCAAATAGATTATTATCAACACACAGAGCATACGAGATTATTGTCAACCCAGGAAAGTCTTTTATTTCAAAGGATAGATGCACAATTTATGCTTAAACACCAAATCATTGTAATTAACATTTTACTCTTAACAACCATGTTCATCCCTCAGAACCTGTGTAATCCCACCAACCTTCTAAACACTACAATTACTCTGCTTCCTACCATATATCACCAGGAAATGAAATAAGATTCAAATGACAATTGCAGACAGAAAGGAAACCCTACTCATATCCAGAATAAATTCTTTGCCTACTTGATCTAACCACTCTTGAAATCCACAAACAGAAACGGAGCGTAGTCTAGAAATTCAATTACAGTAAATCAAGTTCAGCTACTCTAAAGAACTGAATTGCAGAAATGAAAGTTAACAACTATAACAGTAAAATAAATTGTGGGAATTCGTGGGATGACAATCTGAAACCGCGAGATGAACAAAGCTGTGTACAGCTTATTGAATGAATTGCATAGAGGAAACCTCCTACTCAGTCGACTGTTAATCTATAGAAATCACCAATCTCAGGAAAATGTAATACTGCAAATTCACACATGCCACTGCTGCGTACAAAAGCAATATGATCAACAGAACATCACACAATAATAAATTCAGAGATCCTACTTTAACTCAGCAGTCTCTGCGGAAGGCGGGCCCAGCCTTCGCACAGAGACGCTGGATTAACAATGTACAGCTCCCTTAAATCGGCGGTAACTCTTTGTATTAAAAAGAAGAATGAATACAGATCACTTCCACTGTCAATACCAGAATGAATTATCTATTTTTCAACCCCCTGGGTTGAGGTAGCCCCTCATTTTTATACATACGGACCATAACAGCCGATCCTATTACAAAGGGCAGCCATGAATATCTCTGATCTTCAGGCGCCCTGAATAACACGGGTTGTTACAAAACGTGGCGTGGTGCAAATATAGAAAATGAGAAAGAGCTGTAAGCTGGCCCAGAAGTGGCAATCTTCCTAGATCGCCATAATATTCGAACAGCTATACTAAAGATCCCCCAATCGTAGCACATTTTGTTACAGCTACTTTGTACGGCTCTGTCTAGAGGGTTACATAGGAACCACGTGCCTTAATTGATGATTGAAGGATTGAGGGTCTCCTTGGATCACGAACACCCCTTGTTTCAAGACTTGTTCAGCTCCACTTTCCTACAATCAACTCATCTTGCACTATCTTCATAAATCACAACGTATTAGCACAATTTCGAGAGATAAACAACCTTAATTGTCACAATCATAAGCATTAATAGGATAAAACAATAATCAGTCTTACCTTGGCAATTTAGGGCATAGAGTGAGGAAAATAGGTATGATTAGCATGCTGATCAATGTAAAACAAGGGAAGAAAAGGTGATTAAAGATGGTTAAAAAGGGACCAATTTTGGACTCAACAAGGACCAGATATTTGTTTGACCAGAGTCAAGTTGTTCTCTTCTAGAACAACACCTACGTAGTGTTTTTATATCCAATCCTACAAGTTTGGATGTATTCTTAAGAAGTTGAAGGGCCCTGGTGCTTTTACTCATGATCGATTGTGACAACACATGATGAGCTGCATTGCGATCCTTTGCACAATATTTCTTTCCAATAGTACTAAATGCATCTACTAAACTTCTGACAACATGAGAACTTGGTTTAGAACTGTTTATCATCTTTATCTTTAATTTTCTCATAATAAGAGTCATAGACCTAGATTTTAATAATGATATAAATAATCTACATTTATCTCCATCATATTTAGAATCAAGATATTTGACAAGTATCTATTGAGATTGATATGTAATACTGCGTTTAGAAAGCGTACCTTCAAGCAAACCAATGAGACTTCCATCGATATGTTTTGGATTTATTCGGCGTGAAGTTCCTAATGGAGGTAGGGAGGTTGGAACTACATCCTGTACCATATCCCTCGGTCGGTCTAGCGTTTGAACATGAGCTTCATGTCCTTCCATCTCTTTCCGTTGATCGAACGATGACAATTGGAATCATTCTGGGTTGTATGAACAACATTGTCTTCTTCGAGCATATGGCCGGCATTCAACGACTCTCTAACTTTGTCACTTGTATAACCACATCCAATTAAATTTGCAAATGTTTCAGGTGGCCTTCATGTGCTCCTATGTTTTACTCCTGATCAGATCCATGTGGTGCTCATTATTCAATTGATATGGAGACCGAAGGCCCCTCAAGGGAATGCTTTTGTCTTTCTTGTTATGGATAGGTAGGAAGAAATGTGGCATCCTCCATAACCGGAATTGGTTGAGTGTCCATAGAGCATCTTCGAATGGCCATGTCATTTCTTTCCTTTTCTCTAATTTCTTCAAGGATTTCATTGGGTATCGTCTTCCTTGCCGATTTTCTTGCTCAAGTGCGTGAGTTTCTCATCACCACAATGATCAATGATATATGGTGCTCCTCAATGGGATATTACCCAAGCTTGGTTTCTTTCTTGAACAATCAAGTGTCTAGATACTCAACCACAATGACTAATGAAATATTTTCTTTGATGCTCTTCAAATGCAAGAAAAAAAATGGTGGAGAGGGTCAATGGTGCTCTTCAATGGGAGACTCCCCAAGCTTGTTTTCTTTCTTGCTCAATTATGTCTAGATACTCAAATTAAGGGGAAGATGGGAGGAAGGTTTCTTTTTCTATATCCTCAAATGCAAGAAAAAAAGGGTGGAGATGGCCAATGGTACTCTTCAATGGGAGACTCCCCAAGCTTGGTTTCTTTCTTGCTCAATTGTTTCTAGATACTCAAGTCAGGGGTAAGATTGGGAAGAATGTTTCCTTTGCTAGCTTCTCAATTGCAAGAAAAAAAATGGTAGAGATTCTCTATGGTTCTCCTCAATGGGAGATTCCCTAAGCTTGGTTTCTTTCTTTCTCAATTGTGTCTAGATACTCAAGTTAGGGGGAATATTGGGAA
This sequence comes from Pseudotsuga menziesii, assembly GCA_001517045.1. Classification (NCBI taxonomy): domain Eukaryota; kingdom Viridiplantae; phylum Streptophyta; class Pinopsida; order Pinales; family Pinaceae; genus Pseudotsuga; species Pseudotsuga menziesii. The sequence continues at coordinate 1,382 of LPNX010986759.1, read as the reverse complement.
GAATGTTGTCTTTGCTAGCTCCTCATTTGTAAGAAAAACAATGGTAGAGATTCCCTATGGTGCTCCTAAATGGGAGATTCCCCAAGCTTGGTTTCTTTCTTGATCAATTGTGTCTACATACTCCACCACAATGACCAAGTTAATGTTTCCTTTGCTAGATCCTCAATTGCAAGAAAAAAAATGGTGGAGATGCTCTATGGTGCTCCTCAATGAGAGATTCCCCAAGCTTGGTTTCTTTCTTTCTCAATTAATTCTTTTTTTCTTGCTCCTCAATGTATACCATGCTCCAAGCAATCCTTAAACAATTGTGATGGAGATGCTTGATGTCAAAAACAAAATTTTGTGAGATAATTTGGTGAAGAAGAGAATGAACGCACTGTCTGCAACCTAAAATTGTGCATGTACTATGAAACCTTCTTGAAATATGATTGAGTGTTTCTAAGAAAGGGATTGTTGCTTTCTATACTGAAAAAAATGCGCACGTGATGTTATTACGAAAAATGAGAGTGCATTTTTACCACATAAAACAAGTAGGCGTTATGATCAAATAGTGTTTAGGACCATTTAACAAGGTAGGTACACAACTAAGGGATCATTCAATGTTTAGGGGGAATTAATAAGAACTCCCTAATTCTTAGTGCCTTAGAAGGCCCCCTCTCTTCAACCTAACTTTGTTGTTTTAGAACTCAAGGTATGTGTGTGTGAGAGAGAGAGAGAGGGAGAAGAGGGGCAGTTGGGGTTAGGTGTAATTGGATGAGAAGAGCGGGGGACTTGTTATAGGTTAGGGGTTGTTTGTGGTAAGGAGATACATAGGGATGTGTGTGTGAGAGAGAGAGAGAGAGATACAAATATGGTGTGGCGGGGGGGATTAGTAGTATGGGGTGACCTGTGGATGTGTGTGTATGTGTGTGTGTGAGAGAGAGAGAGAGAGAGGAAGGGGTGTGTTAGGAGTTTAGGAGTGGGGGGCTTGGCTTATGTGGGGGTGCCTAGGTGTTGTAGACAAGATGTAATAGGGGGTGGGGTTAGAGGAATAGATAGGGTGTGTTTTGGAATAGATAGGGCGGTAGGCGATAGAGGTTGGGGGGGTTGTGGTAAGGGGAGACATAGGGATGTGTGTGTCTGAGAGAGAGAGAGAAAGATACAGTGGAGGGGGGGTGATCCTTAGTGGTATGGGGTGACCTATGGATGTATGTGTATGTGTGAGAGAAAGACAAAGATAGAGGAATGGGTGTGTTAGGATTTTAGGAGCAGCGTGAGGGGGGTTAGATTAATGTGGGGGTGTCTAGGTGTTGTAGAGGGGATGTAATAGTGGGGTGGGGGTTGGGGAATAGATAAGGGGGTGGTTAGGGGAATAAATAGCGGGGTAGGGGTTTTAGGTCAGG
>LPNX010986712.1:52173-139692 GCA_001517045.1 Pseudotsuga menziesii | reverse complement strand
AAACCAGCCCCTTCTCCCTTCCAGTCTGGAGTCAAACTTTCTACCACTTGCACTTCCCCTGAAGTAGATGCCACCTTGTATCGTCAGCTTGTTGGTAGTCGTTTATACTTGACTCATTCCCGTCTTGACCTTTCCTTTGCCGTTGGTCGTGTTGCCCGTTATATGCAAACTCCTCATGAAAGTCACTGGAAAGCAGTAAAAAGAATACTTCGATATATTCGAGGTACAATTCAATTCGGGATTCATTACAGTACAGGGGGGAAACCTTTGTTGGTTGGTTTCACTGATTCAGATTGGGCCGGCGATCCTGATGATCGAAAGTCTACTGCAGGTTATGTTTTCAATCTGGGATCTGGACCTGTCACTTGGGCTTGTAAGAAACAACAAGCTCTTGCTCTTTCTTCAGTAGAAGCAGAATATCGAGCCGCAGTTAATGCCAGTCAGGAAGCTTTATGGCTTCGACAGATCCTTTCAGAGTTTGGATTCGAGCAGCAGCAGCATACTCCACTTTGGTGCGACAATCAAAGTGCCATCAACCTTGCCAAAGATCCAGTTCTACATTAGCGCAGCAAACACATTGAGCTACACATGCACTTCATCAGAAATCTTGTTCATGATCATGCTATTGAAGTGCTCTATTGCCCTACAGATGATCAAGTTGCAGACATCTTCACCAAGTCTCTTATAGAAGCGAAGTTTTGTAAACTTCGGTCTATGTTAGGAGTTCAGGAATGTGTCCTTAAGGGGGGATAGGCTCTAATGCCTCCTTCCTTCTCCTAATAGTGTCACTTTTGTAAATCCTTCAATCCTATCCCAAGTTGTTCTTAAGGGGGGATGTTAGGATATTTAGACACTTAGGAGTTAGTTAAGATCAACTTGTGTAATATATCCGTTAGGTGAAAGTGTGTTTCTTTAGTATGCATTAGTATGCATTTGTAAATATTCTAATCCAAAGGTCACGATATGTTCTAGACATAGAGTGATCTGACGGTTCAACTTCTCTTAGATCATACCTACCATTGATCCGTGGCTTAACACCCGATTGGTCTATGATCTCTATTTAAAGAGCATAGAGGGTCCTTGGCTAGTTGATCGATTATGAGAAGCTCATGTAACTTTCTTTATTTTGCATAATAAATTGCTCCGAGTAGCTATTTGGCCAGGGCCGTGGACTGTTTCCCTCTCGAGGGTTTTAACCATGTGACAAAACATTGGTGTATTGATCTGTGATTTGTTTGTGTGAAGCGGCTATTCTTGGTGTTCGGTCCTTTGGGAGTACCCTGTGTACCCTAACAAATGTAATATTGTAAATATACTTGATTTACAAGTGTTCTTCTAGATAGGTGGTGAGTCAATAGGTGAGTGATGAGTCATGTAACTAATCTCATGTCAAATTCCAGCATTCGATAAGGGTCAAGGATATCTTGAGCGAGTCTTTGAGATAGGATTGATTATGTTGCTAAAATTAGGTTTTAGTTACTATGAATTAGGAGTGTGTTTGAATGTATTTAGGATCTGAACTAGAATTAGTATATGAATCCGATTGTATACATGTATGTGAGCCTATGAGGCATATAGATATAGCCAGAGGAGGCCAGAAGTAGCAAAGTGTAGCCAAACAATGTAAAATATGGCTAAGAGGTAGCCAACCAATGTAAATCTAGATAAGGGATAACCAAACAATGTAAATTTGGCTAAGAGTGTTGGTTTATCCCACAATATTGAGAGGGGGGGGGGGTGAATCAGTATTTTCCCTTTTAAAATAAAAATACAAAAAAGTAAACAATTAAGACATAGATTCTATCATGGAAACCTCAAAGAGAAAACAACCAACAAAAACTCATTAATAAGATGAAATTTACAAAATTGTTTATTTGCTACTACATAAAGGATGTAAATACACCCTAGGATTTTTCCTAGAGCTACAGACAGGGATGCTACAACACCCCTACAGTTTTATGCCTACTTCAACATATAAGGATGCTATGACACCCTTTTATCCAGCTACGACTGGAAGGAGGCTTCGACCCCCTACAGACATGTGGCCTTCCCTAGCACCACCTTGCCACCCTATACTGATTTTCTCAGCCTTTTTGGAATAGTTGTAAACTACTCACTTTTGGACTCTGACAAGCTTGCTAATAGAGACCCCTTATTATTTACACATTCATTCAATAAATACCTTTTACCTATTACCTACCAACGCATCTCTCCAGAGATGCGATCTTTCATTTTGGATCATGATTGTTTACTTACAGACAAGCCTCTTCATCATTTACCTGCTCAACCATCGCATCACCTCAGCAATGGAAACGTTTCATTCTTCTCACAACTCAAAATTCATTTCCGCAGCCTTGTCTATCATTTTCTGGGGCTTCTGCCATACCATCTTCTTTCCTCCTCGAAATCGTATTTTCGCACCATGGTTTCCTCATCAATGATTCCCCACTGTTGATATTTTCCAGGTGTTTTCCTGACCGTTGATCTAAAGTAAGATACGGATTTGCAAAATGCAGGTTTGTGGCTTTTCCAAAATGTCTTTTCATGATTTCTACAGTTGTATTTCCGCACCAATCGTTTTGCGTCATTGATCTCCTGCGGGTTCTTCCGTGACCGTTGATCTTCTGAAATGCGGGATGAAAGATGCAGGGTCATTGATTCTTTAAACGTTATTTCTGAACTTCCCTTTCCACACTATTGATCTCCTTTTATTGGAACTAATCTCAGCCATCTAATCTTTCGGATTGCGGGATGCGGGTTCATAAAATCTCGTGACTTTCGCAATTTCCTTTCCGCATTTTTCTTCTGCCCCGTCGATCTCCTTTTAGCGGAACTTATCTCAGCTGTTCGATATTCTGGATTGCGAGATGTGGGATGCAGTATGCGAGTTCATAAAATCTTAAATGTTACTTCCACAATTTCCTTTCCGCATTTTTCTTCTGCACCATCGATCTCCTTTTAGCAGAACTGATCTCAGCTGTCTGATCTTGATATTTTGAGGAACTTCATCCACCTGCCTATCTTTTGCGGAACTGATCCTCAACCATTGGATCTCATATGGGATGCTTCCTTACCGTCGATTTCAGAATGAATTCGGATTTCACCATGACTTTGTGGATCTGCATGATTTCTTCATGAAAATACTCTGCAGCTATTTCTAACAATTTTGTCATTCATACTGCATATCTACTTCTAGTCGTTCTCTGTTCTTTAGTTCATTAACCATTGTTTCTATCATACTGTTGATATTGTCTTAGAATTATTTAGATTAGTCATTCATGTTGTCTTATCATCCATCTCATTCATCTCATATGTGTTATGCCACATTCTCAACTATGCCATGCCATTCTCACTACCTCAGTCTTTCATTGAGTTTGTCCTACCATCATATCCACTGGTTGTTCCTTTGTCATTTGTGAGCACCTTTGACATTAATGAAAACTATATATTCAACAATCTCCCCCTTTGGCATTAATGGCAAACCTTTGAACATTCTCCCCCTTTGACAATAATGACAAAGGAAACTTTTTGTCTGACAACTCCCCCTGTCAGCATTTCTCCCCTTGATATTGATATTTTCTCCTCTTGGTACTTTTGTAATGGAATTAGTCCCATTTTCTATCTAAGAGGCTCAAATTCTTCCTTAGGTAGTGGTTTGGTGAAAATGTCAGCAATCCATTATTTTGTGTCAATGTATCCTAACTTGACATCTTTTTGAGATACTTGTTCTCTTAGATAGTGATACTTGATTGGTATATGTTTTGTCTTACAATGCATGATAGGATTTTTAGACATATTTATAGCACTAGTGTTATCACAGTTGATTACTATTGGATGTTCATATTTTACAAGTAGATCTTCTAGGGTTTGTCTCATCCAAATAACCTAGGTGCAACATGAAGCGGAAACAATATATTCTGCTTCTGCTGTAGAGAGTGAAATGGAGGATTTTTTTTTACTTGACCATGATACTAAATAATTTCCCAGAAAAAATGTTGCTCCACTAGTAATTTTTCGATCATCAACTCTTCCTGCCCAATCTGCATCAGTAAACGCTTTCAAGGTAAAGTCTTGTCCTTTCGAATATTATAAACCATACTCCATAGTACCTTTTCGATATTTGAAAATCCTTTTTACTATTGTTACGTGTGTTTCTTTGGGAGCTGACTAGAATCTAGCTACTAAATCAACAACTTGCATCACATCTAGTCTTGTGGCTGTCACGTATAGAAGATTGCCAATCATGGATCTAAACATGGTATGATGTACTTCCAAAGATTCATCATCCTTACTTAACTTGAAACCAGTGACCATAGGAGTACCAACAGGTTTGGAATCTTCCATTTTAAACTTTTTTGACATATCTTTGATGTACTTAGTTTGAGAGATGAAAATTCCTTCGTCTTTTTGGTAGAATTGCAAACCCAAGAAGAATGTCAATTCACCCAACATTGACATTTCGAATTCTTTCTTCATTTTATAGGAAAAATATACACTTAGGATTTGAAGATTGCTTCCAAAAATGATATCATCCACATAGACAACAACAACGATCATATTTTTATCTTCGATTTTTATGTAAATATTACTTTCAATGACTCCTCTTTTAAAACCTTATTGTTTCAAGTAACTATCTACTCTTGAAAACCATGCTCTTGGAGCTTGTTTAAGACTATAGAGTTCCTTTTTCAGTTTAAAAACATAATCTTTGTTTTTATACAAGATAAATCCTTCAGGTTGTTCAATATATACTTCTTCTTCTAGTTTTCCATTCATGAATGCACACTTGGCATCCATTTGATATACTTTTAAATTTTTATGGCATGATGGTGCTAAAAACATTCTAATTGCTTCAAGTCGAGCTACAAGAGCATAAGTTTCTTCAAAATCAATACCTTCCACTTGGGCATACCCCTTAAAAACCAATCTTGCTTTGTTCCTTATTACCTATCCATCTTGATTGAACTTGTTTTTGAAAATCCATTTGGTTCCTACAATGTTCTTATCTTCAATTCTTGGGACAAGTTCCCAGGTTTCATTTTTCTCAATCTAATCTAGTTCTTCATTCATGGCTTCAATCCATTCATCACCTTTTCTGGCTTCTGTAAAGTTCTTGGGTTATTGATCCGATGGATTATTCCTCCTTGAAGATCCAATATGGTACATGGTTCAAAGAAGTCACGCAGATCGGAGGCGGAAGCATTTCCCCTTCCGAAACGGCGGGGATTTTCTCCATCCGCAACATCGGAGGTCGGAAGCTTTTCCCCTTCCGAAACGGTGGGGCTCGGAAGCTTTTCCCTTTCCGAAACATCGAAGGTCGGAAGCATTTCCGCTTCCACAACGATGGAGTGATTTCCCTTCCGCAATGGTGAGAACTTAAAGACGTTCGGAAGCCGAAGTGATTTCTCTTCCGCAACGGCGAATATATAAGGATTGGAAGTATAAAGGCTTCCGGTAACTGCAATGACGAAAGTATAAAGGCTTCCGAAAACCACAACGATGGAAGTATAAAGGCTTCCGGCAGCCGCAATGGGGAAGCTCAACGGACTTTTAGACGGATCGAAAGGCGTAGTGATTCGAGAGCCGCAACGACGGAGCTCACAAGACCTTTTCCCCGTCCACAACTGCGGAAAACAAAATGACCAAAGCTTCCGAATCGAAAGCCAACCGACAGCCGATGGAGATGGAGTTAATCAGATCCATTGCTTGTCCTCTTCCGCAATGGTGGAAGCTTAGATGACCAAAAATTACACAATGCGTTCACGCGGGGACATTTCAAATGATTTTGCAGTAGTACACAGTTGGGATGCGATGATTCAGGAACAGATGCATTGATGACGGTTTTCTTTGATTCATGAACAGCCTGTTGTATGAGTGGGTAGGTGAACGGTCACATTTTCTTGGACGTTTGGCCTCCTTGGTAACGACGAAGATGAGGCTTAAATAGGGGAAGCCGGAGACCAGTTGGGGACGCAGTTCGTTGGGAGCACAGTGCAGCATTTTCTCTGTGATGAGAAGCTTCAGAGAGCATTCTTGCTGTTCCTTTTGAAGTCAACTATTCTCAGTTATAACTTGGCTTCTTTGACTATTGAAGTCCAATTTTGTAACTTTCAGAGAGGAGGTCTTGAAGACTTTAATGTTAATGTCCAGTTGCTGTGATTGTAAAGAGTCGACTGTCTTCTCTGTTTTATTTGGCTTCTCATTGCTTTTGAAGGCCACTTTGTATTAGTCCGGAGAAGAGGTCTTGCAGACTTTTGCCCATACTGCTGAAATTAATTTGCAAATTCCAGAACCATTTTTGTACCATTTTATTTAAAACCATTAATTGGATCGGTTCCTATTGGAGAGGGACCCAGAGACGTAGCCCAGTGGAGGGGGTGAACTCTGTTATCAACTTCTATTTGTCACTCTGTTTCTGTGTTATCTGCTTGGCATCTGTTTATCAGTCTCATCTTTCATTCCTGTTCTGAGCATTTAATTTCTGTTAATGCTGTTCCTTTAAGTAACCTGTTGCACGCATTATTTTACAACAAACTTTTAATGCACTAAAGTTGAGGTCCTATGGATCATATTATTGGTATCAGAGCTGGTTGACTATCGTGCAAGTTTGTGAATGCTTACCAGGTCCAGGTTAAAGGTTGAAGGAGATCCTGAGATTGGCTCCAGGAGAACATTCTCAAGAACCATGTCTTCTCCACGAGGGCAAGAAGAAAGACATACCAAACAGGAAAAACCTGTTATTTCTGAAACTGAGTTTCTGGAGGCTTTTATGAGCATGAAAGCCATGATGGAAATTCTACTCGGTGAGCGAGCAGAAAGGAAGAAGAAAGAAGAAGAATCTTCATCCAGAGATGCAGAAGTGAAGCCGGAAGAAAAGGGTAAAGGAGTAGGAGGTGATGGTGATCCTCCTGATACTAAACAGACTTTTTCTTCTTCTCATACTTCTCATTCAAATAATGCAAGTCCTAATATGCCTGATTTCAAATTGGATGTAAAATTTGAATTACCTATTTATAATGGAGATGTAGATGCTGAAAAATTAGACAATTGGATCAAGCATCTTGAAGTATATTGTAGGATGCAGGGCATTAATGATGACCCTTCAGGATTCAATTAGCCACTTTGAGGATGAGTGGAATGGCTCTTACTTGGTGGGAGAGCAAGATTCAGCAAGATCTTCGAAAGAATGGTAAAATTATCTCAGTTTGGAATGAATTCATTGAAGTATTAAGGAAGCAATTTTATCCTTTAGGTCACATGCAACAATTAACCATGAATTGGAAAATGTTTAGACAAGCTAAAGGACAAAGCATTCAAGACTATACTCATGAATTCAGAAAGAGGGCTATTGCATTGAATGTTTCGTTAGATACACAGTAAACTCTTCTTAAGTACATTTGTGGCATGCATTCTTATTTGAAGCATACTTTGTTGATGTTTAATCCCAGTAATTTGGATGATGTATGTGTTCAAGCTACCCATTTAGAAGCCAGGGGTAAGCATGCTAATGATACTTTTGTGAATAAGTCGTTTAAATTTGACAGCAAATCGAAAGGTAAAGATAAGGGGAAAAAGAAGATGGCTACTGTTAAGAAAGAGGGTGAAAACCCTACATGTTCGCATTGTCAGAAGGGACATGATGTCTCTAAGTGTTGGAAACTTCATCCGGAGTTAAGGCCAAAGAAGTACGGAGGAAACAAAGACAAAGGAAAAGCAAAAGCTACTGCAGCAGTTATTCAAGACTTGGGATCCGACTCAGGCGATGAAACAAAAGTTACAGTTGTTGGAATCCAAGGTAAGAATAAAAGTATCTCACTTCCCATTGATGCACAATCCAGTTCTAGTGCAAGTATAAGTCTGCCATCTACTTCTAAGCAAAATGATAAAGATAGAAGTGCACTATTTCATGTTCGTGTCATTGCAAATCACACAAAGATTGATACATTGTTTGATAGTGGTTCACAAGTAAATCTGATATCAGAAGAAGTGGTTAAGAAGTTGCATTTAGTTACTGTGCCTCATGAAAAGCCCTATCCTCTAGGTTGGGTTACTAATGATACACGATTGCAAGTTACAAGGAAATGTGTATTAAAATTTGCAATTACTGAAAAGTTTAGGGATGAGGTAGAATTGGATGTAGTACCACTTGACATTTGTGGAATTGTACTTGGGAGTCCATATTTGTATGAGCGGAAAGCAGTCTTTTATAGAGAGCAGAATAAGTATCATCTTTTTAAAGAAGGTATGGAATATATTGTATGAGCACATAAGATGAAAACCAATCTAGCAATAGTCTCTGTAGGACAAATGAAAAGGTTGGTAAATGCTAGTAAGAATTTTGTGTTGATGATGGTTAAGATGAAAAATGATGAAGTCTCTAAATCTTTTGAAGAATGTGACCCTAAGCATAAATCTGAACTTATTGACATCATTTCTGAGTATGATGATTTGTTTCAAGATCCGAAGGGGTTACCACCAAAGAGAGAGATTCAGCATGAGATACATTTGTAGCAGGATGTGCCACTCCCAAACATAGCCATGTACCGGATGTCTGTAATGTAGAACGAGGAAATCAAGAAGCAGGTTCAGGAGCTGATTGAGAAGGGGGTCATCTGGCCCAGCACTTCTCCTTGCGGCTCTCCTATAGTCTTTGTTCCAAAGAAGGATGGGTCGTGGAGAATGTGTATCGACTACAGGGCCCTTAACAAAATCACCATTAAAAACAGGTATCCTCTTCCTCGTATTGATGATTTGCTTGATCAGTTGAAACATGCAACTTATTTTACAAAATTGGATCTGTGTAGTGGGTATCATAAAATCCGTGTTGCTGAGCATGATGCTTGGAAAACAACTTTTAAAATGAAACAGGGTTTGTATGAATGGCTTGTAATGCCTGTTGGGCTATGTAACGTTCCTGCTACTTTCATGCGGGTCATGAATGATGTTTTTCGTTCATTCATTGATGATTTTGTAATTGTATATGTAGATGATATCCTAGTGTTTAGCAAAACTTGGGAAGAGCATATATTACATATGAAGAAAGTTTTAGATGTACCGAGAAAGGAAAATCTTTATGTAAAAATGTCCAAATGTGAATTTGCTAAAACTTCTTTAGTATATCTCAGCCATATTATTGGTGGAGGCCACCTGCGAGTGGACCCAGCCAAGGTTGTTGTCATTGTAAACTGGCCACAGCCTAACACCGTTACTGAAATCAAAAGTTTTCTAGGTGCGGTTCAGTATTGGAGGAAATTCATTTCAGGGTTTTCCTCCATTGCTGCACCTTTGCATGCATTAACAAGCGTTAAAGAAATTTTCCAGTGGGGAGGCAAGCATCAGAAAGCCTTCGACACTTTGAAGGAAAAGCATAGCACCAGTTCTGACATTGCCAGATTTGCAGCAGCCATTCGAGATCGAAATCGATGCCAACGGGTTTTCCATGGGAGCAGTTTTGATGCAAGGAAGGAAGCCAGTCTGTTACCATTCAGAAACATTCTCTACCGCGGTAAGTAACTATCCGACCTATGACAAAGAGTTGTATGCTTTAGCACAGAGTGTGAAAAAGTGGAAACATTATATCATGGGAAAAGAAATGGCCATACATACTGATCATCAGCCACTCCAGTATTTTCAATCTCAAACTAAAGTACAACAAAGTAGGCATTTAAGATGGATGGGGTTCTTACAACAGTTTCATCTCGTAATTAAGTACAAAAAGGGAATTCATAATAAAGTAGCAGACATTTTATTGAGGCCACCTACAAATGCTTCAATCATTCTTCAGAACAGTTCATTAACACATGAAAGTTATATTGAACAGTATGCAGAAGATAAATATTTTAAGAAAGTATATGCATCACTAATACATGGTAAACAGGAAGAGAACTATTTTGTGCATGAACAGCTCTTGTATCATCTCAGTAAAATCTGTATTCCAGAGAAAGAAAGAGTGCATGTGATCCGAGAGGCACATAGTTCATTGATTGCAGGACATTTTGGTGTAAGAAAAACATTGTCTGTATTGTAGAATCATTGTTATTGGCCTCAAATGCAAGAAAATGTAGCTAAATATATAAGGGGTTGTGTTATGTGTGCAACAAGTAAGCCTAGCAATAGGAAATTGGGTTTGTACACTCCTCTTCCAGTTTCTTCTCATCCTTGGGAAAGTATTTCTATGGACTTTGTAGGGGGACTACCTATGTCTAGAAAAGGATATGATTACCTATATGTCATTGTGGATAGATTCAACAAAATGTGTATCTTAATGCCATGTAATAAGGAGATCATTGTGGAAAAAACAACTCATTTATTCTTTCAAAATGTTTGGGTACATTTTGGGCTACCCATGTCTATTGTATCTGATCAAGATTCCCGATTCTTGGGAAAATTCTGGTCAACTTTATGGGAGCTTATGGACACTAAACTGAAGAAAAGTACAGCTTTTCATCCACAGACCGATGGGAAAACAGAGGTAGTAAACAGAACAGTGGTTCAGCTGCTCAGGGGATATTGTAGTAAACATCCTAAACTTTGGGATGAGCAGTTGTAGTATATACAACATGCTTACAATCATGCAGTTCATTCTTCCACGAAAAGATCTCCTTTTGAAACTTGTTTTGGTTATCTGCCAAAAACACTGATGGACTTCTCTTTTAGCAAAGATGCATTGGATGGACATCATGATGCAGATAAAGCTTTAAAGTTCATTCAGAGAATCCAAGCAGTGCAGAAGGTAGTTCAAGAATAGTTGGAGAAGAGCCAGGCCAAGTACAAAGCCAGGCATGACAAGCGTCGAATTGATCATCAATTTCAGGTTGGTGACCGAGTTTGGTTACATATCACCAAAGAAAGAATGAAAGGTGAAAGTAAAAAGCTTAAACCTATCAGGTATGGTCCTTTTGAAGTCTTGGACAAGATCGGTACTAATGCTTTTCGCTTGAATTTACCTCCATACATGCAAATTTATTCAGTTGTCAATGTTGAGAATCTTAAATTGTATGAGCCTCCTATGATCATGGATGAGGAAATTAACATACAGATTCCTTCAATTGATGATTTGGCATCTGAATACATGAGATAGTTGCAGGATGATGTTATTCTTGACAGAAATGTAAGAACTTCACGAAGGGGGAATGCTGAGTACCTTCGAGTGGGGCTGAAAGGAATGCATCCTAGCAAAGCAAGATGGATGGAGATTGGTAAAGTGAGGGAACTTTACCCTCACTTACTTGCAGAATAATTCAGGCTTTTGGTGGTCCAAAATCTCTCCAATGGGGAGGATTGATCCAGCGGATTATTCCTCCTTGAAGATCCAATATGGTACATGGTTCAAAGAAGTCGTGCAGATCGGAGTTTGGAAGCATTCCCCTTCCGAAACGTTGGGGCTTTTCTCCATACACAACATCGGAGGTCGGAAGCTTTTCCCCTTCCAAAATGGCGGGGCTCGGAAGCTTTTCCCTTTCCAAAACATCGGAGGTCAGAAGCATTTTCACTTCCACAATGGTGGAGTGATTTCCCTTCCGCAATGGCGGGAACTTAAAGACGTTCGGAAGCCGGAGTGATTTCTCTTCCTCAACGACGAAGATAGAAGGATCGAAAGTATAAAGGCTTCCGGCAGCCGCAACGACGGAAGTATAAAGGATTCCGGTAGCCGCAACAGGGAAGCTCAGTGGATTTTTAGATGGATTGGAAGGCAGAGCAATTCAAGAGCCGCAACGGCGGAGCTCACAAGACCTTTTCCCCGTCCGCAACTACGGAAAACAAAATGACTGAAGCTTCCAACTCGAAAGCCAACCGATAGCCGATGGAGATGGAGTTTGTTAGAGCCATTGCTTGTCCTCTTCCGCAACGGCGAAAGCTCAGATGACCAAAACTTCTGCAATGCGTTCGTGCAGGGACATTTCAAACGATTTTGTAGTAGTACACAGTTGGGATGCGATGATTCAGGAACAGATGCATTGATGACGGTTTTCTTTGATTCATGAACAGCCTGTTGTATGAGTGGGTAGGCGAATGGTCGTATTTTCTTGGACGTTTGGCCTCCTTGGTAACGGCGAAGATGAGGCTTAAATAGGGGAAGCCGGCGACCAGTTGGGGATGCAGTTCATTGGGAGCATAGTGCAGCATTTTCTCTGTGATGAGAAGCTTCAGAGAGCATTCTTGCTGTTCCTTTTGAAGTCGACTATTCTCAGTTATAACTTGGCTTCTTTGACTGTTGAAGTCCAGTTTTGTAACTTTTAGAGAGGAGGTATTGAAGACTTTACTGTTAATGTCCAGTTGTTGTGATTGTAAAGAGTCGACTGTCTTCTCTATTTTATTTGGCTTCTCTTTGCTTTTGAAGGCCAATTTGTATTAGTCCGGAGAAGAGGTCTTGCAGACTTTTACCCATACTGCTGAAATTAATTTGCAGAGGCCAGAACCATTTTTGTACCATTTTATTTAAAACCATTAATTGGATCGGTTCCTATTGGAGAGGGACCCGGAGACGTAGCCCAGTGGAGGGGGTGAACTCCGTTATCAACTTCTGTTTGTGACTCTGTTTCTGTGTTATCTGCTTGGTATTTGTTTATCAGTCTCATTTTTCATTCCTGTTCTGAGCATTTAATTTCTGTTAATGATGTTCCTTTAAGTAACCTGTTGCACGCATTCTTTTACAACAAACTTTTAATGCACTAAAGTTGAGGTCCTACGGATCAGTTATGTTATAACTAGATGTTGTTCTTAGTTTATTTGTCTTATTTTTCAAACATTGAGTTACTATGACTTTACATTTTAAGTTGGTTTTGAGGATTTTTGGTAATTAGTATTTTTTGTTTAAGTTAATGCTTTTAATGATTTGGTTATTTCATTTTATTAGTTTTAAGGTTTTTTCTTTGGTCTGAATAGTTAATATATATATATTTAAGGTCTTAAAAACTTATAATAAAGTTTATTTCAAGTTTTAACTTTATGACTAACCTTCATTTTTAAGCCTTGGTTAAAAAATATGCAAAAGGGGGATTCTTGTAGCGCAGAGTTGGAAGTCAATGAACAACGATGCTACAAGAATCTCAAAGCTGTGAAATTATGGCAAATAATGGTGATGCTTTTTAATCAAGAATAGTAGGAGTCGTTTAACACCTGTGAGGACAGAATGACACGTGTTTAGATCCCAGTGATCATTATGACAAGTGTATGAGAGGAGGCAAAGATTATTGAGGAGAATCGTGAATGTTTGAAATGGAAATTGGTGGAAGTTTTTGGACACTTATGATGGTGCATATTCAAAACCCAGTTATCATTATGACAGGTGTATGAGGAGGAAAGGATTATTGTGAGGATCGTGGTCATACATGTCAGGTTTTCATTTGGTAAAATTATTGAAGGAAGCGGTTAGAAATCGTGGCTGTTACAGGGTATAGTATTGAAATCCTTTGGACACCTTTGAAGACATATTAGCGCATATTCAGGAGTTCAGTTCATCATAACGATAGGTGTATGACTAGGTACAAAAATCATGGAAAGAATAGTGGTCTACATTGACATGTTGTCGATTTTGTAGGAATTATTGAAAATTTTAAACCTGTTGGTCACGAATTTGTTCAGTTGCTAAGTTTATTGTTGCAGAGAAGCATTTTGAATATTTTGAACTATTTTAAAGAAAGCACAGGTTAGGGTTATACTACATAAATGAAGAAAAGTGGTAAAACAACCAAGTTGAACCCACTGATACAATCTGGGCAGAACGTTTTCCTGATTGTGCAACAATGTTTCAAAGAGCTAGATGGTTTGATTTCTTTCAGAGAATCAATAGCTTTAACCCAGAAGTGTCATATTGGTTTGCTCAGGGTTTTGATAAGGATACAGTTTTGTTTGACACCCTTAAATTTGAACTAACAAGAGAATTAATAATAGAAGCCACATGCATAGCAGGTGATGGAGAACTTTGGTTCAAGAAAATACTCTTCACTTTCAATCCAAAAGATTTCTTATTTCCTGAAGTCGAAACCCTAGATTGGGGGAAGGGTGTACAATTAGATAAGTTCAATCCTGAGTGGAGAGCATCCATTAGAATTTTACAAAGCTACATCACATGTGAAGGAATATTTGATCTGGTTTTTAAATATCATGTCAGATTCTTGCAACATTTGAATCAACATGCTAGGATGAATTTACCCTTTTTCTTCTTGAAAAGCCTGGAAAAGATGTCAAATAGGATAAAAGGGCATAGGGATCATACTCATCAATCCATTTTTCATCATGGACTAATAAAGCTGATTGTTTGCACTGTCCTTCAAAAAAAGAGTAGAACTTGGGATCAGTTTTTGTTTTGGTCAGGTATCCATAGTGAGTAAGAAGACCAACCTAAAAAGAGGCAGATGAACAAGCAGTATAGCCTTGTAAAAAGGTTAAAGAGATAAATAACTGATGAGCTGGTAAAAGACAGTGTTCAGGAGGAATGTTCAACTAAAACGTTTGAAGAGCCTATATGTGAAGAGGTAAGAGAAGTGTTTCATGGTAATCAAGAATAGATTTCAGAGAATGCAGAAGAGGACCAGAGAGCTGTGACAGACCAGGAAGATGGGAGGAATTCATTAGAACGAAATCAAAGCTTCACAAGTGTAGAAGAAAACATAACAGAGGTTCATGTTCCAGTTAAACTGAAGGCTGATAATCTAAAAATTTCAAATGAAAAGTTTAAAGGAAAGTCTGTTGTAACAGGATTGACAGTTGATGGTGTACAATTATCGGCTATAAAGTTTTAGGGAAAATCATTTGTAATGTTAGGAGAAACAAAAAAGAGGTGGAGACCAAAAACAAGAGCCAAAAACAAACTGAGACTTAACATGAAAAAGATTCTAAACCCTAGATTAAGGAAGGAGAAAATCATTGTGATTGAAAATTATTCATCTCAAGAATACATGGAAGAAAAAGAAAGCCTCAGTTCTCAGCAAGTTCAAATTAAGAAAGAGCATTTAATCATTTTAGAGTCATCTACAGGCAGAGATAAGGTTGCAGAACAATCAATAGATTTCAGCACTAAAAGAGTTAGGTCTCCAGAAGTTCTTGTTGAAGAAGAAGCAGTTAAAAATGAGGAAGATGATAACCTAATTTTTAGGAAAATGAATATCCATGGCTGTCAGATAAAACTTCCACATTATAGGAAGGAATGTGCATTGATTCAGAAACTGAAAACCTTCAGAAAACTATGAAGCAATATAAATATCAAATTTATTTTATTACTGAGACCAATGAGGGATTGGTCATGACTAATAGGAGACTAAGGGAGGATCTTAATGACATCAACACACACTACCAAGAATTAATTGTTGTTTCAAAAGAATCTTTAAAGAGAAAGAGAAAGACTCAAAGCCAGTTTGAGGAATTGAACCAAAAAATTCAAAATTTGACCCAGCAAAACGAGAGATTGTCAAAGAAGATTGAGGATTTGGAAGCAGAGCAGCAAAGAACTAAAAGGCAGTCACATGCCTTAGAAGGGATTGCATTGTTAGCTGAGGCATCTAATAACCTATGAAGACTACTAGTGAGAAGTGTCAAGTAGTTTGTTTTTGAAATAGTGAATAGTTTATTTTTAAAAGAAAAATATTTTTTGTAAACTAATTTGAATCATGACCTAAAAAGTTAGTTTAGTTAGTTATGTAACCATTGCTGAAGGAAAAAAGGGATAAAATTAGGAAATGCATTAGAAGGAAGGTTCGAATTTTGACTCAAGGAGAGGATTTTAAGCTATGGTATCTTAAGCTAAGATTGATAACTCTTATGTAAGTTTGATGACTGTTATTGATTATATACATATTGATAAGCCATTTTACCTATTATGTTGGTTTCATTTCTGGTCTGTTTGATTACTCAACATACAACTTCATTTCTTGTTTAAAGGTTTTACACATGAAAATGCTTGTATCTTGTGGGTGGAATCAGTATTTTATGTGTAATGTTTATGGTTTATTCATATGTGTTTGATCCCTAGTTCTTTCAACTTGTTCATGATTTAGTTCTGTGTTAGCTTGTTTATGTTTTATCTCCTTGATAAAGTTTTAAACCAAAATCATAAAAAACCAATTTCATTTTGTTTTCTTTTTTAGATTGTGTTAGGTTGTTCTTGTGGTAGTTTGGGAACAATTTCTAGCACTAACATCTTTGGCGCCATTGCCGGGGATAAAACTGAAGCATATCTTCCCTGGGTTTTTATCTTTCAACTGATTTTGAGAGGTGAGAAAAATCAACAAATATTTTAGACTACTTTTTCACCGTGCAGTGTCCACAGTGGCTACCAGGAGGATTAGAACCAGAAGAAACCCTACTTCACCTTTGCATCAAGGTGTCTTTGATCCAGAACATATTTTGAAGGAAGCTAGAAAAATTCAAAAATCCCAGTCTTCTCCTTTATGTACTTCTGATCTTTTCGACCTAGTATCACTTTTTTCACATTCAGAGGAGAAAAAAGAAAGTCTATCATGGTCAATACCTTCTATACGAGTTAACAACTTCCAAGTTTTTATTGATCCACAATCATTTAAAAAAGAAAAAACTCATTCTCCTGGAAAGATTCCTTGGTTTCAATTCAAAGCCAACAAAACCCCTTTTCAACCAAGTTCAAGTAAAGTAAATAAACCTTTTTCTCCACCAAACCCTAGTAGCTTCAAAATGGAAGCTCAACAAATTCTAGACATGATGGATAGAATGGTGGCTGCTAGATATGCACCGTTATTCCTTCCTCAACCCTTAGATGCTCTCCATGGAGGATATTATCAGAGGTACTTACCTATATTCAATAGTTAGGGTGAGAAAACAACTGAGGAGCATTGGGATGCATTCCTTAGTTATGTAGACAACCAAAACATTGAAGCAAAAGATGTATGGATGAGGATGTTTGTGCAGAGTTTGGATGGGGAAGATAGGAAGTGGTTCAGGGAACTACCAACAAATTAAATCACCTTGATAGAGGAGCTACAGGATTTATTTATGAGAAAATGGGGGGACACAAAACACCACACTTATTATATTACAGATTTTGGATCCTTAAGGAGGAAAAAGGATGAAACCATAGAAGATTTTTCTAAAAGATTTAATAAGATGTATGATAGAATTCCAACAAAAAGCAAACCCTATGAAACTTCAGCCATGGGGACTTCACTTAGTGAACATCTCACATAGCATGTGCGAGCATGGGATATTAAAGAATACCCTTAATTTCTAGAGATATTGACCCAATCTCTTTTTGTTGAAACCCCCTCCCAATACTTAAAACCTACTCCCCACCCCTTTTTATACGTCAACCCTTATAAACCACCCTACCCACCCCCACCTTAAACCCTTCATCCCCCAATACCTGCAATATATTGGTTCAATTTTTAATAATTTTAAAACCCACAATATGAACTACCATGATAGGATATTGGTCAAGAAGTGAAGCCCTTGTGACTTCAGTAAAGCTTACTTATGCTAAAGCCTTTCATCATGAATTTTCTTTACATCTAAGAGAGAGAAGACCAGTCACCTTATTAAACATGCATGAAGCTGCATTAGAGGTAGAATCCAATATCTTAGCTTCAAATAGACTTAAAGTGAATTCAGATCAGCAAACATATGATAGAAAAGGAAAAAAGGAAATGATTCCAGCAGCTTCTGCATCACAGTCAGCTGACAGTAAAATTGATGAAATGGCTAAGTTAGTACAAATTTTAACAAAAAAACTCAATAAATTGGAATTGGAGAAGAATTCAAATAGGCCTACACAAGAAAGAGAAAGAAAACCTAATAATCCTAATCAATTTAGGCACCAGTTTGCACCTAGATTTATCCCCAGAGAACATAGAAATAAAGATATACAGAGGGAGAGAAGAGAAAATGAGGATCAGAGAGTTCCCCTTCCTTTGCAAAATAATATGACGGATGGAGATGAAGAGGGTGAAGATGTGCAGGATGAAGATTTAAATCAAGATATCAATTATTTTGGAGAATTATCAGCTGAAGCTTTTTTAACAGAAGATGAATATTTGAATTATGAGTTTTTTGATGCTAATGTTTATCAAACAGAAAGTGATTTGGATCCTCAAGTTTCGGCTGAGATATGTCAATCAGAGCCAAAAAGGTCTATTAATTTAAGGACTGGTCCAAAGTAGGTATCTTAGATTCCAAAGAAGAAAACAGTTTCATCTCCTAAACAGTCATTTAGTTAAGCATGGGATAAGAGAACAGATAAGGGTGAATCAGATAAGACTTCAAAAATTGAAGAAGTAAACAGGAATGTGCAGACATTCAATTTTGAGAATGAATTATGCAAAATAAAAATTCTAGTACCCTTTACTGAGTTAATGAAGAATCCATGTTATAGAAATCCAGTTCTCAAGATGATAGGTTCAGCTACTAACCAAATACCCTCAGATACTGTGATTTTACAAGAAGAACATCCTAAAATTTTTATTGGTTCTACCTTAGCTGATAAGATTGAAAGTGATTCAAACTCATCTCCACCTTTCTATATAACATTCACTGCTTATGATCGAATGATTCATAATTGTTTACTAGATTCTGGTGCTTCTCACAATTTGATGCCAAAATTAGTCATGGGGGCTTTGGGTTTAAGTATAACAAAACCTTATCATGACTTGTATGCATTTGATTCTAGAGTTGTTAAATGTTTGGGAGTGATTAAGGATACGGTGGTTAATTTAACAAAGTTACCTATGAAAAGTGTCATAATGGATGTGGTGGTGGCTAATATCACTCCTAAATTCGGAATGTTTCTTTCAAGGTATTGGGATAAGAAGGTACGGGGTACTTTACAAATGGATTTATCATATGCAACAATTCCTATTTTTGTAGGAGAGAATCGGAGATTGGATAGAGAATTATAGCATGCTTACATTGTCACTGATGATAAGAACCCAACAAATTATCCACTTTATGCAGTAGAAAAGGATTAGGGCTCTTGCATGTTACATTTCAGTGATGACAATACCAGTGGTATGTTACAGGCTGAGAAGGAAAAACCAGTCAAATGCTCTGTTGAACAAAAAGATGAGTTGTGGCAAATGTATTTTGATGGCTCTTCATCTAAAGAAGGAGCAAGAGCATGTATTGTTTTGATTTCCCCTGGTGGTGAGTTAGTGAGTTTGATGTATAAGTTGGAGTTTGTAACTACAAAAAATACAATAGAGTATGAGGCATTGATATTGGGTTTAAAGGCTGCAAAATACATGGGCATTAAGCAAATTTCTGTTTATGGTGACTCTAAATTAGTTGTCCAGCAGGTGAGGGACAAATATCAAGTAAAGCAGGATTTGTTGAAAGTATACAGGAATGAAGTCTGGGACATGATTGATAATTTCTTTATAGCATTTAATATTTCCTTTATTCCGAGAGATCATACTTAGACAACTGATTCACTTGTTTTAGCAACCACACATTTCAAAATTCTGAAACAAACTCAGTTAAAGTATCCCATTGAAGTCAAATACAGACCTTTAGCACCAGATAATATCAAACAATGGAGGGTTTTTGAAGATGAATTAGAAATAAAGAATTTTTTGGAATTGACTGGTGAGTTTTCTAATTTATTGATTGATCAAGACCAAGATGAGGAAGTTGAAGATGCTGATGAATATTCAGAAAATGAAGTTGCTAGACATAAAATTATCGAGTTGAAAGGAAATTTTATTCCCAAAGGAGTGGTCCCCCTTGAAAGGATTTTTTCACAAGATGATACTCCATTGAAACCAGCCAT
This sequence comes from Pseudotsuga menziesii, assembly GCA_001517045.1. Classification (NCBI taxonomy): domain Eukaryota; kingdom Viridiplantae; phylum Streptophyta; class Pinopsida; order Pinales; family Pinaceae; genus Pseudotsuga; species Pseudotsuga menziesii. The sequence continues at coordinate 119,963 of LPNX010986712.1, read as the reverse complement.
GAAATCTTCATAGGAGAATGTTGTAGACTGTAATATTGGTACAGAAGAGCAGCCCATGATGGTAAAAATTTTGAAATCTCTTTTAGTTGAGCAAAGTAACATATACATTAAATTACTGAAGGAATTTGCTGATGTGTTTGCTTGGTCCTATGAGGATCTAAAAAATTATGATACCACTATTATTCAACATAAGGTTCCTTTAAAGCCCAATGTGAAACCTTTTAGAGAGAAGTTAAGAAGAATTAATCTAGCATTATTTCCAGTAATAGAAAAGGAAGTTAAAAAATTATTGGATGCAAAATCATTGTTCCACTTAGATACTCATCATGGGTGGCTAACCTAGTTGCAGTAAGGAAAAAGAATGGAGAGATAAGATTATGTGTGGAATTCCGTAATTTAAACACATCTTCACTAAAAGATAATTACCCATTGCCCAATATTGAGCAAGTTTTGCAGCAAGTAGTGTGTGTTTAGAGAATGTCAATGGTGGATGGATTCTTTGGTTACAATCAGAGTGCTATGCATCTGGCTGACAAAGAAAAGACAGTCTTCACTACCCCTTGGGGTACCTTCATGTATGACAAGATTCTATTTGGTTTGATGAATGATGGTGCAACCTTTCAAAGAGCTATGGATATAGCTTTTTTTGGTGTTATAGCTGATTTTACCACTCCAGGTGAATCACACTTTGTATGGCCTTCCCCTGTCCTGCTGCAGACTCCTTAGACCCCTTCAACCATTTTTTGTCCTTTGATGTTTCCTTGATCATCCCTAAAAACATGTGAAAAATTATATACACGACTTTTAATCCATTAATCGTGTATATACGCGGGTTTGACCCCTAAAACTGCGTACATCGGGATGTGTACAAAAGTCCAAATCCTTTTGGAGTTTTCCTTGACATGGATCCAACTCACTTGACTCCTAGCCTTCCCTATGCCTTGAGATCACTCAGATTCGACCTTTCATTACCTTTTTGAAAAGCTATATAAGGAACTCTATGGTACATTGAAGGCATATGAGAGAATTGAGAGCAAAGAAACTATAGTCCATTGTTTCCAGAACTTATGCTTGAATCTGCATCCCTTTGTCCCTTGGAACACTAGTGTGTTCTTCCCAAGCTTGCCTTTTGCTTGTGAGCTTGCTATCAAGAGATGGAGGATTGAGGTGGTGGACGCCCAAGTGGGGGATTCAGTTTCTCTAGTTCGCAAACGTGCCATCAGATGATGTATTCATTGTAATCTTTGATTTATGTTAATAGAAATATCTTTTCCTGTCCAATAATGTGTGTTTGAATGAATATATTTTCCATGGGATTATTTCAAATGCTTATACATTGTTGATTATATATACTAGAATAGATCTAACACCATGATATATAGTATTCTTGTATTGTTTACTTGTTGTTGAGGAATTAATTTATCAATTCAAGCCGAAGTTGGAAAGCTCAACGGGGATCTGATTCAACCGTTCGGAATAAGGTAGGAGGTCTGATCCTTTAGTGTTAGACATTTACTTTCTATTGCATATTGGAAAAGATTGATTTCTGGAGTCAAGCTATCTGTTGTGGTACCCCAAGCCATAGGAATTTCTCTTCGTAACAGAATTGGCGACTCCGCTGGGGAGTTCCTAGTAGTTGTCCTTTGGGGGTTGTTCTATCAGCATTCAATGAACTTGAATTGCTCTTTATTTCTTGTTTCTGTGTTGGGTCTGGGAGCATGTATGCCTGGTAGTGTCTGATTGGTGTGAAGTTTGTCTCAGCTTGTTTGTTTTCCTTGATTTTATGAACCTTTCTTCCTGTATGCGAGTTTTTAACTCACAGTCGTGTATACACATGGGTTTCTCTGTGATTTCCGCGTATACACCCGGGTTTACTACGAACAGTCGCGTATGCCCTTAGTTTTTCCTTTTTGTGGAATTTAAATGGTTGCTGGGTGAAGTTTGATGATTGCTAAGTCTCCTTTGGAACTGCCTGAGTCTGTTTATACCTCTTTTTCTGACCAGAGATGTTTTTTTTTTGGCTATTTTTTTTTAAAAGGTTCTTGTCATAGCATTTTCAATTTTTTGTTTGGAATTAGTGCATTAGAGTTCTTTTACCTTAGTACTTTGCTTGAGTGCTGTTTGAGTGTGCTTGCAGAGTTTAGGGGTCGTAGAATCATTCTTTTACTTTTTGTATCTCATTCTATTTCAAAAAAATCCAAAAACATTTGCTTATCATCATGCATTGCATTTTGCATTTTGCATTGTACTTTCTCTAGATTTGCTTTGGAGTACTAGTTAGGAATTCATATAGGAAAACTTGCATTCATCATTTGAAGAAAAATTGTGCATTTTACATAGTAGCATACCCTGTTTTCATGGACACAATGGATTTGCATTGATTGTTAGGTGTGCATTTTACTTCATGTTGTGTCATAACACCATTAGTTGCACGGTCATATCCCTCTTTTGAGTAATAAAGCCAATTAAAATCAACGCTAAATTAAAATGAATTACACTCGTTTCTTTTCTAGGGTGCACCAACAAGCTTAGGTTTTAGGGTCTTGGAATAGCTCATTGTGAGTAAATTCTCCAAGACCACTAAACAACAACATGCATGTGTCTATCCAGGTGGGTGTGTGAAATCCTTGGTATAACCAGTGTTTCTCAAGATCCTCCTCTCAAAAGGGAGTTAAGCACAAGGCAGTGTGAGCGGTTATTGATTGAGATGACCCCTAGTCATAACTGAGTATCACCAGAGATATTTCCAGGATTGTATTCGTATCTGTGGCCTCTTTCGAGAGTTTCAGGATTTTCTACCCTGCCCATACAGTCAATCCCGCTTGCGACTGTTCACCTGAGCATTGATTATATTGAGGTGACCTTAGTGGCCTTACCTAGGATATCGAGGGGGTACTTTGCAGGGGTTATTCTGCGGGTGTCCCAGTCAGGTTGGGGTCGGACAACACAGTCGCTTTACGCGTTGAAGCTGAGGGCCACAATAATTGGTTACGTACCTCTGCTTCTTGTGTATGGGAGTCTCAAACCTCTCCTAGGCGTGACATACCTGCTTCATTTGGGAGCTCACTTATCCAGCCCTTGTTTGCTTGCATTTGGCTTTATATTTTACTAGTGATTGCTTTGTGCACGATAGCTTGCCTAGGGTTTGCGTAAATAGAGAGTCTTTTCTATTTTTTGAGTCATTTTGGATTCGGGTGCGACTCCTTGCCGTTCTCATCATTTAGCAGGACTTCCGTCTTTTACTTCTCCTCCTCCTTTGGAAGAGAGACCTAGACAGTCTAGGCGGACTATTTCACACATTGATTCACACACCATGGGAGACCATATGGAAAGTATTCCTGAACCACCTTCTCCCATTCGAGTGGATGATGGGGATTTTACTCCTACCTACGATCCTTTGCCCGAATTGGTTGAGTTAGGGCCTGTGATTTCTGAGATAGGAACCTTTCATGATATACCTACTCACTCTAGGGTTGATTCCCCATTGACACATTACTGGTATGGAATGCCGGAGGATGCCGAGACTCATTTTGAACCCACAAGCACTAGCTATGGTAGTTATGCTACATCTAGTTTTCCCACACATGATTTGGCATTTCATGTCGAATTTGAGTTCGAGCCTAACACAATGCGGAGAGGTTTGGGAGCACTAGTCACATTTCACCTTCCATCCCGGTGGTGGAAGTTACATCACATATTCCTCCTAGGTCTAGGGTTAGTGATCCCATTAGGATACCAGACCCAAGACGAGTAATGATAGGGAATAGTACGTACATTATTACTCGGGTCCCTCCGTCCTCGGTCCCTACTTCTTCAAATGTTCACCCTCCACCTTATTCACGTGGTCCTTCGGGCCAAAACGTTGCTACGAGTTATGTCCATACTGCGGTTACTAGATCAGTCGTGTCTCAACTTCATGTACCACCCGTTGTTTCGGGAGGTCATGCTCATAGTTCTAGAGGTCACATTCCTACTTTTGAAATGTATATTCTTGCTTCCGAAACGTATGTTCCTACTTATGAAGTGTCCCATGGGACATCGCATGTGATGAGTTATGGACCCTATTATGGGACGGAGTATGGACAGGGTTCTTCACCTTATGGGGGCGGGTATCAACAACCTGCTTACTCTCCTAATTACGGCTTCGTAGCTCCTACTAGTTAAGGTCCACCACACTATGGTGTTTCGACGCCACTCTATACGGGTCATACGGGAGGAGGGAACTATGGCCAAGGCCATGGTGGTAATCAGACCTATATGAATCAGGGAGTGGTCCATCGACCTCATCATCCTAGGCTCCCCTTCCTCACGACGCTCAATCTTCCTGACTTGTCGAGATTAACGAACGATCCTGTAGCTCATGACCCGGCTTGGCTGGCTGTCCCTACCAAGCTTCCCTCAGACATACCTAAGTTCGAGGGAAAACTAGGAGAGGATCTGAGTGAACATGTTACTAATTTTCACCTATGGTGCTCTTTGAATTCATTACATCAGGATTCCATTCGTTTACCGCTATTTCAACGCACCCTTATAGGGCCTGCCGCGAACTGGTATATAGAGCTACCTAGGGGAGCTATTGCTTTGTTCGACGACCTTGCGATGACTTTTCTTAACCACTTCCAGCTACTAGTGCGTTATGACATTGTTACTAAACTCTTGTCGACATTTTGGCAAGATAAATCCACACATATTTCTAATCGTATTCAAGAGTGGCGTAAACGGAAGAGGTTAATTAAAGCCTTTATACCACCGGAGTTCCTCCTCGAATGGTTCCTCAAGTCGTTACTTCCATATATAGCGAAGGATGTTTCTACATCCGAAGTGCAGAATGAGGAACAAGTGATTTTTAGGGCGCAAGAAATGGACTTGATCTATGCTCAGTCCGGTTTTTTATATGAGATTATTCCCAATGCTCCACATTCCAGTTTCGACCCCAAAGTCAAACCTGGACCACATGCCGATGGCATTGTGGGTTGTGCAAGTGTGAAACCTGTGGATTCGGTTGCAAAACAAGTTATTCAATTGTCAAACAACCAATCTGCTTCAGAACAAGTTGCGGATTCGTCTCAACCCACCCAAACGGTGAGTGTACTTTCAGTGCAATCATCGGACTAGAAGGGTAACCAGCAGCCCAGATGGAATAGAAAAAAGGGTAAAAATAATCATAAGGGTGGGAATAAGAATGAGAATGCTAATAGTAATGAAAAGAATGGCCGAAATGCTGGGGGGGACAAGCAAGCTAAACGTAAGGTTAATTTCCCTTGCAAGTTATGTAAGGACGATCACCTCACTTACTTATGCCCTCGTATTGAGGACGCTTTGAGATTCTTGGCACAAGGCCTAGCTGTGCTAACTAAGCCTTTACCGCATAATAAAAATATGAACTCAAAGTCCCATGACCAATATGGTGATGATCATGATCCACCGAAGAGTAGTGATCGTGGTTGCATTAACATGGTATGTGCTGCAAAAGTTGTGACCTGTGCGAAAGATTATGGTTCGTCACAACCCAGGCCAGGAAAAGAGCCTGATCCACCAGGGTCCCCTTTGCGTATTGAGAAACCTATGGATGAACCTGAGACTACACCTCGCATTCCTAAGGGAGTCCTTAAGCATTCGGGGCATAATCCAAATGCCCGAGCCGCCCAGAACTATTCAGTTGTCGAGGATTTGGGCCACACTCCTTGTGCGATGTCTGCATTGGAAGTGCTTCAGAGTTGTCCTTCACAAAGGAAGGCGTTGCTTTCTACCCTTGGTGTGAATGATGATGATTCTTCTTCCGTGATTAAATTTGAAACCGCAGGACTTCAGGCTCGCTTGCCCTACTATGTGTCTCTTTTGATTCACGTAGAATGTCTTAATATGACCATTAAGTGCACTGTGAATGACGAAGGTGCTACTGGTTCTGTGATGTATTTATCATGTTGGAAGGGTCTGGGTTCCCCTGAGCTATCTAAATCAGCGACCATGCTAACTGCGTTCGATGGGAGATCATTTAGGCTGCATGACATCCTTCCTTCCCTTAAAGTCCATTTGGGAGGGAAGACCATTGCGATAGAGGTCGACATGGTTGATGCGCCCCTTGACTACAATCTCTTGCTGGGTAGGAACTAGATGTATAGTATGCAAGCCATTGCTTCTTCCCTATTCTGCGTTGTATGCTTTCCACATAATGGGAAGATCGTAACGATTGATTAAACGACATTCAAGAATCCGTCTATTACCACATCTTCGGAAGCTTCGATCCCGATCGTTGAACACTCTCAGCCGGCAACTGGGAGTGTGGGTGTAGGCATGTATCCATCCCTCATGGGAAGATTTAGTTGTCCTACACCAATCCTAATGATAGGATCTAGTTCCGATGAGGCTTTGACATATACGAGATCAGTTTCTTTTCGCACAAGTCATATGGAAGATCCTTGGATTCTTCCTACACCAAGTACTCTAAGTGAGCCCGTCGTGACGGACGTGCTGTTGCCTACAACTATGATAGCCTATCAAGCTAATCTCAAGTGTGTTGCAGAGCCTAGTCCTTCCTCTTCACGGGCAGAGGAGGAGGACCCTTATGTGCTGCCGGCATGGGTAGTACTGTCTTCTCACGTACACGACTGCCTTGATATGGTTTTCCCTTTAGATGAAGCAACTATTGAGGCCATGTTGAGAGTTGAGCCACCATGGGAGGAACTCCATCATAGATCATACTTTCTTCCCGAGCTTGACCGCTTGGAGCGTGAGGAGTTTAGGGCGGTTCTTAGTTAGAGAGTTGGTAGTCCTATGGTTCCATTAAGCTCTCCTGGTCAGATGGCTGACGGAAACATGGCAAACATATCTTCAACGATTCCTATCAACATCTCTCACAATCCTAGCACGATAGAGAATGTCTATATTGGGGCGAAATGTTCCCATGCTAAGATTCTAGAATACACCGAGCTATTTAAGGAATTATGTGATATTTTTGCTTGGTCTTATGACAAGATGCCAGGTATTGACCCTCGTATTGTCGAGCACGAAATTAAGACTTACCCCAACGCTAAGCCTGTTCAACAACGTTTACGTGCGGTGAATCCTAGGAAAGCACCCGCGATTAAGGTAGAGATGGAGAAGTTGTTGAACACCGGTTTCATCTATCCCATTCCCTTGACGCAGTGGGTTTCGAACCCTGTTTTAGTGGATAAGAAGTAGGGAGTGATCCGCATATGTACTGCTTTCCGTGATTTGAATCATGTCTGTCCTAAGGACAATTTCCCCACACCATTTATTGATCAGATTTTGGATGAGTGTGTGGGTAGCGAGGTTTTTTCCTTCATGGATAGCTTCTCCAGATATAATCAGATACAGATTAAACCTGAGGACCAACATAAGACTGCATTTATTTGTCCTTGGGGAACATTTGCATATCGAAAAATTCCTTTTGGCCTTAAAACGCTGGAGCTACATTTCAACGGGCAATGACCTTGATCTTCCACGATCTCAAGTCATTTAACGAAGTATTTTTGGATGACCTGGCTGCTCATTCTCGCATGAGAATGTGTCATCCCTATCACTTGATATTGGTATTCGAAAGATGCCGACATTATTCGGTTAGATTAAATCCTTATAAGTGCATCTTTTGTTTGAAGTCAGGTCGTTTGTTGGGATTCATCATGTCTAAAGAGGGTATAAGAGTCGACCCTTTGAAGGTTGAGGCAATACTTCAGTTGTCTCCCCCAAAGAATATTCATCATCTTCAATGTTTGTAAGGCATGGAAAACTTCTTACGAATATTTGTTATTAAATTTGCCAATTTGACTAGAGGTTTCATGCGTCTCTTGAAGAAGGACATCCCCTTTTATTGGGATGAGTGAGCCCAAGATTCCTTCGATGCACTCAAGCGAGCCCTAGCATCGGCCCCAATGATTAGTCCCCCAAACTATAGCTGTGATTTCCTACTTTATGTGGTCGTGTCCATGGAGACGATTGGTATGGTTTTGGTTCAAGAGGATGAGGAGCTCCAAGAGCATGTCATATATTATCTGAGACAGAACCTTATTGATGTAGAAATTCATTATTCTCATGTCAAGAATCTTGCTTTAGCTACTGTACATGCGGTTCAGCGGTTGAGACATTATATTCTCCTTCGCCAGACCTTGGTTGTAGCCCATGTCAATCCGTTTCAATTCGTCCTCACCCGTAGGATGATTGGGGGAAAATATAATAAATGGATTGTCATTATGCAAGAATTTGATCTCGAGTTTGTTTCGGCAAAATCGAAGAAGTCTTTAATTTTTGCAGAGCTTATATCAGATTTCCCGAGCGAGGCCGAGGAGTTGGTTTGTGAAGATACGTTTTTCGATGAACACATCTTCTTAATCTCAACTTTAGACCCATGGTATGGGGATATCATAATATATTTATAAACATTGAAGACCCCTACTCACCTCTCACGAGATGAACGACGATGATTACGTCACGTCTCTAAGAACTACCTCATAGTGGATAACACTTTGTACCGCCATGGGGTATATTCCATTTTACGACGTTGTTTAACTCATGAAGAGGCTGAGGTAGTGTTGAATGATTGCCATGGAGGGGCGTGTGGTGGTCATTTATCTGGGCTTTCTATAGCTCAAAAGATCTTAAGAGTGGGTTATTTCTGGCTGTCAATCTTTAAGGATTGTGTAGATGCGGTCAAGAGGTGCCACCCTTGCCAGGTGTTCGCATGTAATATGCACTCGAAACCTGCCCCGTTACATCCTATTATTACCATCGGTCCCTTCACTAAGTGGGGGCTCGATTTTATGGATTGCAAACTAGCTTTGGTTGTGGGGCACCATCATATTATAGTGGTTGTTGATTACTTTACGAAATGGTCTGAGTCTATGCCTACAATAAAATACGATGGTGAGACAGCCGTTCACTTCATATTCAACCAAATTATTACTCGGTTTGAGATTCTGAAAGAGCTTGTCACTGACCATGGCTCGCACTTTCAGAACCGTATGATGGAAGAATTGGCATTAAAGTTAGGGTATAAACAAGAGCATTCCTCTTCTTACTGCCCTCAAGTGAATGGATAGGTAGAGGTAGTGAATAAATCACTCAAATCCATTCTCCAACAAACCATCGCACAAAGCAAGAATAATTGGCACATCATGTTATATCCTGCTTTGTGGGCATATCGAACCGCTGTTAAGACTGCCACTGGTTTTTCTCCATATCAACTTGTACATGGAGTGGAGTCGATATTGCCGGTTGAATGCGAGATTCCTTCTTTGAAGCTAGTTGTAGAACTCTTACCAGACACTTCACCATTGGAGGAGCATTTGGTTCACCTTGAGCAAGTTAATGAGTAGCGTCGGGATGCCTTGGTGGCTCTAGAAGTAAATAAACGTCGTGTAAAGGTCCTGTACGATAAGTCTATTCATCCAAGGAGGTTTAGTGAAGGAGACTTGGTCCTTTTGTGGGATCAACCGAAAGAACCCTTGGGGGCAGGGAAATTTAATCCTATGTGGCGGGGCCCTTACGTGGTCAAATGTCTGTTAGAGAAGGGTGCTTATGAGTTAGTGTATTATGAAGGAATGGCCTTGGCGGAGCCTAGAAATGGGCTCTATCTCAAGAAATACTATGCATAATTTTCAGCCAAGGCTGCTTATTGTATATTAGTGTACAGTTTTGCATAGTTAGGTGTTTTTCTTATTGCGCTCGGGTTTGTGATGAGTTTCCATTTCTTTTGGTAGATGTCAATGGAATCTTCCACCTACATAGGATTCACGGATGGTGCGAGCTATCACACTCAACTCTCAACCTCTGCTGCTTGGGTGATTTATACTCCTATGGGTCAGGTACTGTCTTCAGGAGGCGTATGTCTGTGGCCATCTTCCAACAATGTTGCTGAATATAGTGCCGTTATTGAGCTTCTACGGGATGCCATTTCACATGGCATTCTCTCTCTTGAGGTACGTCTTGATTCGGAGTTAGTAGTGTCACAGCTTAATGGCCTGTACCATGTTATAGATCTAACATTATTGAGAAGATTCTTACGTGTGAGATTGTTAGAATGGAAATTTGACAATATAACATAGATACACATTCCAAGAATTAATAATCAATTTGCTAACTACGTGTTAGATTGGAATTTGTTGCATTCACAGTAAATTCATCACAAACACAATTATTACACATGTAAATAAATAAACTGATCGCCATAAAAAAAATTATATATAAAAGCCATAATGTGATAATACATAGTGTCATGATACAAAATTGGGGCTCTCGAGCCACCAGCATATAATACACGGTAATACAAAAAGTATACACTCACAGGTGTCTAATCCTGTGGAGGAGGAGGAGGGTTGTGATAATGGAAGGTCACTATGGCTCTAGCTAGTCGTCGAAACAATCGCACCCATGCTCGTGGTACACCCACCACCTGGAATTGCATAGCCTCAAGAAAGTTCTCGACTTTCGGCATGGGAACCCTATGTGTCAGCCTGAAAAAATTGGTATGAATGCTCTGGAGCATCCACTCCACATCCACACCCGTGATATCATCTCCTCTTCCCCCCCCCCCCCCCGTTTATGACGAGGGAATCCCTCTAGCCACCGTGGTCCCACATCTGCACACAAATGGTAGATGTCACTATGTATTGTCACACAAAAATATGTCTTTTTGATTCCATATAATCAAGAAAACACAAAAATAAATAAATAACTCAAAAAATTTTAAAAAAGAAAGGGTCAAGATTCGTTACCTATATCACCATATGCCGATCCTGGTGGTAGCGGCATGTCTGGGTCCCCTCGGAAATCTATCCCCGCATAGGGGTAGTCATTGATGGTAACTATCTATCGTCACCACCATGGAAAGAAGTTAGCTAGATAGGGCTTGGCCACCCTACCACCCCCCAGTCTGTACATCACATCTGCCCAATGCCGTTGAGCCAGATCTTGAACCCCGTGAAGAGGAACGTCCACTCTGGGGCTCAATCCTGGAACACGCTCAAAGAAAAACGTGCTCAGTATACTGTTGAACCTGAAGTTCTGCACTCTACCTGCCTTACACTCACTGAGCTGATATTTCATGTTGCTCAGTAGTGTAGTGCTCTAGTCATAAATTGTGGGTCTCATGCACTCCACTGCATAGAATATCAGAGGTCGTGAGGCCTGGTGGAGTGATGCCAAGCCTGCTATCCTGCCCAATGTCAATAGTATGGCCTTTAGGCCTAGCATCTGTACAGCGTTGGTAGGGACTTGACTCCCCACCTTCTCTGTGTTTGGATAGTAGTACACCGCAATGTACTCGTCGATAGTCAGGCCACCTCCTGGCCCACCATGAGAACGAAGGTTCACTACTTCAGCTCATCTAGAAAGCCCTGTAATGAAGTATATGTCCTCCACCTCTATAGTGAGGGACATCCCATCTATCTAGAAGGACTCTGAGTCTGGATCCCAGTAATCCACCAACATCTGTAATAGTCTTGGTTTGGCCCTCAAACCACCAAGACACCAAAAATTGTAGATTCGGCATGCACATAGAGCTTGTTGAGCCATTAGATCAGCCCTTACTGCTTCCTCTACCTCACCATGTTCATGCTCTCTCCACTCTAGGACCATCCTGCACAAGAAATTGCAAATTTTCCCATTAGATTATTGAAAAAACCTTATGTACATGTGTTTGGGGGCATTTTTCGTGTATATCCAACCCTATATGTGGAAAACCCTCGATTTCCGCGTGGGCCGCAGTGCCCATTTTAGTTTGGCCTAGAAAGCTTAATTGACCATCGAATTTCTCAAAAATTGCATCAAAATGAAAGAAAAGAGCATGGGTAAATAACTGGAAGAAACGGTAGTGGATTCCGCCGACCGGATCTCCTGGAATTCGCAGTGGAAAATTTGAGCTCAAATGGGTAAAAGTTTCAAATGTTTTATAATATTTTGAATTGTTTACTATTTATAAAAAAATTTCAAATATTTGAAAATTTTTACCCCCTTTCCTATAGTTTCGACATTTTTCTAACCTTATGACACTCATCTCTGTTGGGCAATAGGGCAGACCCGGGTTTAATCCTTTTATGTCGCACCAACAAAAGACCCACAGTGTTGGCCCTTTCAGCAACAACCTGCGCGCAGGTTGCAGTCTCACCCGAAACAGCTATGGGGTGCCGCAGAATCAGTTTTCTGCAAGCAGAGAGGGATATTACTGTACCTTAGCCTTTAATAAACTTATTAATCAACTATTACACAGCTTTTTCATTCACTTATATACAACTTCACAGATAGATAAACAACTGTGACTTGCTTAACCCACTACAGGGAATTCACAGCGAAGCTTGTTATTAGCAGTGATCTAAGATATCAAATGTATACAATTATTAATGCATAAAATATAATAGAAATAGAAACAACACAAGAAAACACAACACCGGATATAACATGGTTCACCCCTAGTGTAGGGGCTACGTCCACAAACTGTGTTTTATTCAACTTGCTACAAAACCACAGTTTTATCTGCGCACTCAGCTGCAGATCTCTTCAGTCCGTAACAGCCGCGCACACAGTAGCAGGCCTCTGCGCACACAGCTGCATATCTTTCCTTAATCTTCTTACAAAACCCTCCGTGCACACAGCTGCAGAGGTCGTCCACGCACACAGCTGGTACTTAACCTTTCCTTACATAATCAACCTTAGCTTCGCCTTTCTTTTCTTTACATCAAAAAGCCTAACTTTTCTTATTTACAAAAATGCCTATTTATACATCGCACTATTACAAAACCATGGCTTCAAACCATGGGCACCCAAAACCCTAAACCCCAGATTTAAACCATGGGTTTATTACAAAAAGGGGTTCTAACTTACCCTGACACCCTTAAGACTATTTTGACCCATAACTTCGCTTGCAAACAACCGTGGAGTTACCAAAACTAATAATACTTAGGGTACGCGTCCCAACAGGCCCCTAAGACTCACTAGTGGCCCGTCCTGGGACACTCTGCGAGGGCTCTGGTGGGAGAATATTCTGCGCGAGAGTCTGGAAGCAACTGGTGAGGTTGTGTATTATATCATCAGCGACTTTCTCCTTTTCCACCAATTCCTGTAACACTGAAGATGATTCTGTGTCATCCCGTTCCTGCGCAAAAGTGTCATAGGTCTTCAAAAGTTTGAGCTGGCTCTCTGCAGTATTACTCAATTCTAATGCTTCATCAACCAAGGGCTGTAACACATTCTCCAGCAGCGTTACCTTCATCCTGTAGGACTCAATTTCCTGCTGAAGTTCCTTGCTACGCTTCACTTTAGCCATCTTCTGCATAGGTGGCAGCGTCTTGATTTCTACTCTGACTGCATCTACATCGTCCTGGCGCAACTTGATGGTTTCCTGGATCTTACCTACATCTGGATGGTCCTGTAGGTTCACCCATGCTTCTATGTTGTCTTCCATCAGTTTTGCGACAATGGCCACATTATCTGATATCTGTGCTGCTGAAGCCTTAATGTCCCTATGGCGCTGTTCTTGGACCTCTGGTGGAGTCTCGGGAGGGATGCGCAGTTGAAGTTCTGCGATCTGGTGCTGGTGTTCTGTCTTCATCCTTTTAATCTCGCTACGAGACTACTGGGCATAGTCTCTCAGCTTAGCAATTCTCTACTCTGGTTCCTCTTCTCCCTTTATGTCAGAGTCAGAAAGACTCCGACATGCCTCGTCCAGTGCTCGCATCAGCATAGTTGTTTTATGTTCAGCCTCTTTCTTCTGTTGTGCTGCGAAGATTTTGTTTTGTTTGATGGTGTCTTCCAATTGGAGTTGGGACAATTGGTCTCGTGCATGGATTTCCTTTGTAATAGCGAGCTGGCAGAGGTGCAATTCTAACATGGACATCTTTGTATAATCAAGCCCTACAGTGATACTCATCTGGGGCTGGGAATCTGCATCGGGCAGTATCAGAGCTGCGCTTGATACTTGGCCTTGGTGATCTATGGGTGGCCATTTCCTAATATTCTGCTGCGTGGGTGCTATAGTGCTACTTGTCGCAGTACTGTTTGCTGACTTTGCTGCTAACTCTTTTAGCTCTGAAACCTTGTTTTCTATACCTGAGAGCCCAGCAAGATGCAGTTCCACAAACTTTGACAATTTTTTAGTAAGCGTTCTCGTAGACTATTCGAGAGCTTGCTCCAGCTTATCCAACGTTATAGTGGCTTCTTCTTCAATATATTTGTCCTTCGACGCTTTTTACTTTTTGTGGGACTGGGGCTTGGTTACCTCTGCTACTTCTGGTGACTTGCGCTTGGTTGATGGGTTAGGATCCGATATGGTCTTGATCGAATCCTCATCCTGTTCGTCCTGTCCTCCATCTCCGCCCTGACCGTCACCATCCAGCTGCGAATCACTTAGCTCTTCGCTAGCTTCCAATGGGCTTTGCTACTGCGCCTGACTGGTACCTGCGCCAATATTGGTAGCTAGGGGAACTGGAATAGAGGGTTTTTTTCCTATATCTTTCAGCCAGTCAGCCAGCCAGTGTTGAACTATACCCCTGATATCTGGTTCGGTGACTACATATGGTAATTTAAACCATTGATGTCGTGGATCTGCACGGGCTTGAATGAAAACATGATGTATATCGGCACTGAAGTTCGCGGTGCCCTCATATTTAGAGAACAACTCATTGGTAAGCCGTGGTATTTGCACAATCTCCTAGTGGATACTCATGGCATAAAAGACGAACATAGTGTTCGTCATCTACTGAGATACCTTATCTGAGGATATCCATAGGGAGGCGTACCTCGCTGCCCCCGGCATGCCTGGGTTTAATTCTACAAACTGGGCTTCGGTGGGTTCTTTCCACCCCACCAGTGCAATAAGTATTAAAATCTAGGAATAATGAAAAGGTCTACCTTTTTCCTGTGTGTCGCGGGAATCCTCCAGGAACTCCTTCGCAAGATATGCGGCCCAATTATAAGTATACCCCTCAGCGCAGTTCATAGCGATCCGGATAACCGAAGCAGGTACTTCAGTTGGCCTGCATTTCTGTATGAGTTTGCAGGCTAATAGTTCAGCTACAAAGTGAATGGGTTGTTCCTGAATCGCGGAAGTGTGATACCCCCGTTTCCCCTTTGTCAGGCCAAACCGCTCCTTCATAGTTTGCGCGATCTTGTATCTTCGTGTTTGGACAAAATTTCAGTTCCCGAATCAGGTCCTGCCATTGGTAAACCTGTGATATTATGGATGAGTGCAGCGTCAATAGGAATTTGTTGGTCCCCTATCCATAAATAGCCATCATGCACTAACGCTAGCAATTTTTTGGCCACTACGGTCACATGTATGCCGCGACCGAAATGGGGAATATCAAGCATCTTAAGTAGGCCAGCTTTGTCCAAGCCCGCAGCCCACGGTTGTACCTCCAGTAGTGTGACATTATCATCTGGGTACTTGACGCGGTGAAAGTATTTTGCTGGTTCAAACTGTGGAAACTTGCCATGGTCATTTGTGTCGTGATCGCTGTACTTAAGCCGATCGATCTTCCTTGTCATGCTTCCGATCAGCTTAACTCCTTGTGGCAGCGAGGGTGTGGTTAACATAAATTGCTTTGTTCGACGGGGTAACGCGGCACCTGGTCGAACAGGTTGTAGATACAGTGGCCGCGGTGGTGCAATGTTCTCCCTACCACCGGCCGGGACCTGTGCTGAACTGGTGGGATCCATAGGATGATCTGCTGGTGTTTTCCCTGTTTGCCTCTACCGTTCTTGGTTTCGCTTGGAGCGAACTTCAATCCTGGACTTTTTCCTGGCAAACCGTGTCTGCATCGACCGTGGTGGTGCTGGGTGAGCTTCTTCATAAGGAGCAAAGGCAGGTGGCCGATTAGAGCAGCTTATCAGACCCTCTTGCTCGAATTCTCTTACCAAATCGTCAATCTCTCGTTCTGTTGTCATGGGTTCACTCGTAAATCTTGAAGGAATGCAGAATACAATTTTCCATAACTTAGGCATCTTCTTATACACGCCATCAATCAAATCAGGCAGGACGGTGCATTGAAGGCAACAAATCTGACGAAAATCTTGGCCAAGTGGAGCTCGATTTCTGATACTGGTCTTAGTACAGGTATTTAAGGAAATTAAAACACTACCGCCTTCAATTTGGCTGCTTCCCAACGGTCGGATTTTAAGCCTTGTTGTGTTTGTGGTCTTCGGCAGAATCATGGTGTGAGCTTCGTGACAACAAGCACCCTCGGCACAGTGTTTCCCTTCGACCCGTCTTGGGAATGCCGGCGACAGGACTGTTAGGTTCGATGGGCTGGCTTCTTGGTTCTGCCCCTTAGTGTGGTATTCAATTCCGTGTCGGAGCTCAGCCTTCATATACCATTTTTGTGCTATAGGTTCCAAGGTGTGCACGAACTTATGCACCCACTCCTCGCGAGGTATGTTGTCCCATGCTGCATAAATTTGCCTCAAATGTTCCTGAGGGCTATTCTGCCTATTGAACTTACTTCGCACCTCTTGGAATTGGTTTATGAATTGGAGGCGTAGAAAGTTCTGGCAGGATCCCCAACTGGGAGTAGACTTTTTGTGATCGGTCCACCCTACTGCTGTAGCTCCTAATGCTGTCTCCAGAGTTTGCATTCTTTGTGACTGAGGTGCTTATACAATAACTTCGCCAGGGTCTGTCAACCCAACATAGGTAGGCAAATCTCTAGGCTGCGCACTAAGGCATATAAGAGACTTAGTGAGTTGCGTGCACCTATGGCCATGTAGCTCGTACAGTCAATTCTGCCAATTCTCTAGACCATCGTCTGAATCAGACATGCAGGAGCTATCACATTGCCAATCTAGTACGCCATCGGCATCAGGCTCGACATAATCTGCTTCCTAGGCTGTAATGTTGTAGATGTGGTCTAGAGTATCCTGCTCCCCTTCGTCTCTGATCAGTTCTGTATATCTTTCTCCTTGGGATGGGTCGAGGGGTATGATAACTCGCAGACCATTTCCTTCGAAGGTCATCTGTCTCCTCTTAAGGTTGATGATTGCAGCATTTGCCATGGCCCACTCGATTCCCAACAGGGCTAGATAAGGGTTGCTGGCATCAATGATCTCAATAACTTCAAAATCCGCTAGAGTGCTTACCCCATCAATATCTATGGGAACACTAAGAAGTCTCCCTAGGGGCACAATCCTTTGCTGGTTAGCTAATCTCAGTTGTATAGGTGACCAAGCTAGGGAAGGTTTTCCCATTTGTCCCCAGGTCTGCTTGGGTAGGTCATTAACTTCTGATCCAAGATCCAAAATGACACCAGTCATATCATATTCCCCTATCTAAACATTCAATCTCATTTCCGTCCCCGTTCTTTGGACACGACTAATAGTTTTCTCCTGATCAACTCCTCTCTGAGGGTCTGTGAGAGCAAGAAATTTTTGTAGCTCTTTTAAAGCATTCTGATTCCTCAAGAGTTTCATACAACTCTGTAAAAAGGAGGAGAGTGTACTTACTTTATCCGTCGAAGCATCTTGCGGCTGCGAGGCCTGCTGAGGCTGCCGCGTAGGTACGGCTGCTGTGTGAGGGTCAACAATATCGCATTGGGCCGCCTTGACTGGTGATTGGTCATGCGCAGTGTTAAGTGCTAGGACGTGCTCAGAGGCCTTACGCGCGCACACCTCGACAGGTTGTTTCTGCGTATGCTGAATGTGCGTCATGGCTCCACTTCGGGTGACCACATTGAGGGCTGCGGTAGGTCTTTGCTCAACGAAAATCAACTGAATATTCTGGGTAGGGCCACTGTTGTTTTCCTGAATCTTTGCTATGAGCTGGGGGCACTGTTCAATCATGTGTTCTACTGCGTGGCAATACCGACAGGTTGTGGTGGGGTTCCGACAGTCGTGAGCCAAATGGCCAGCTTGGTTACAATTGTAACACACAACCTGGCCTCTACCTCTCCCGGGCATACCACCACGGCCGCGACCTCCAAAGGCACCTCTTCCAGAGGCACCGCCGCGGTAACCATATCCGTCATTATTCTGGGCTTCATTTTGCACTCGGTAGGCGTCAGAGATGCGCTCTCTCATGAGGTCATAGCTACGACACTCCTCTTCATTATGCCCTACTGACTTACAGAACTTGCAGTAGGGGTTCTTGGGAACTTGAACATATCGCTGAAGAAGATGGGAGTTTTCAGGGCGATGTTGGCCAGTGGTTTGACAAATTTCACAATATAGAACACCGGGATTGAATTGGTTTGGCGCATCCATATTTAGGTAAGTTCTGACCACGGGGCATTGGTCCCTATCGTGACCTTCTATCCGACATTGCGTACACCAGACCTCCTCTCGACTGGTTTTAGCCTTCTTCAGGTCGCGAAGCTCCAGGGCCATTGCTGCTAGCTGCACTTGAATTTTAGCAATACCGGAATGGTCTCCGACAGGGGCGGTTTCTAGCTTCATTGCAATTTCTAGAGCTTCTTGTTGTTCAGCAACCTTCTGTTGCATGAGCGGAGTTCGGATATGTGGTAATAATGTTGTGATAAACCATTCCTTGTGCTGCGCAGGACTAATGGTAAAGCTGACCTGGTCTAGTAGAACTTTGAATCTCTAGTCAAAGTCCCACACAGATTCACCGCGCCACTGTTGAATCTCTTTTAGCTCAGTGATGCTCTGCGATTCTGATTTAGGCTTCTTAAATTCTTTGGTTATGGCAGCCTTAATCTCATCTAAAGTAGGGTTATGAGTACTGGAGAATTTCATGAACCAGGTCAAAGCTCGGTCCCGGAAAGAAGTAATGAGCTGCGCAGTTCTCACATCCAGGTCTGTAATATTCTTCGCGTTCCATACTGCTTCACATAAAAACCAGAACTGTTCGGGGTCTTCTGATCCCATGCCTTTGAAGATGGGCAGCTTGATATCATCAGCTAGGTGGGCCATGATGGTTCTGGGAGGGTTGGGAGGGGGACAGGATGCCGATGGGGGGGGGTTTACAGGGGCAGATTGACCTGTGGCCGAAATACTCGGACTTGGTTGACTGTCGAACTGCGACGGGATTTCAGGGGTGACAGAGCTTCGCGGCGGGGTGACCGAAGGGTTTCCAAAGGAAGGGTTGTCTTCTGGGCTTGAGTCTTCAGAATTGATGGGGAACGGTGCAGTATCCTGGCCTAAGGAGTAGGACTCGAAATCTCTCTTATACCCTTTTTCACGTCGCGGCAAACTATTTTTCTCAGCGAAGGTGTTGTCACTTGCAAACATATGTTAGTACTAACACAAAATCTAACAGTCTGATTCAAATAGCAATATTCCCTTTTTATCCAATAGCATTTTAATTCGCAAGCTAAATAAATTTAAAAGCTTACCCCGTGGTCCTTGGAAAAATCGTTGCTCGGCTTCACTAAAGGAAGTGCACGTGTCGATGGAAAACTCCATCACAAAGGCCTCAAGGGTCTATGTGGTCCAGAAGTCAATCGTGCGGGAGATCTTGTTGTTCACGCTTTGTAATATATTAACTCTTGCGGGAGTCCAAACAGAAAACCGCCCCTCGCGGAAGTTCGTTCTTTTCTCAGCTAACCTGGACAACCACTAGTGCAACTCTATGTGGATACTACCAAAGAAAATTTCATAAGCATCACAAAAAACATGCCTCTGTAAAAAGTCACGTGCGCTACGACGCGGATTTGTATTCTCTTTCTCAGCAAATCTCAGATAAGTCTCATCAAGCCAATCCCTGATTTCCTTCGCAGAGGGCCTCCAGAACATAGCCCTCGAGGTACGATGTAAACCCCTCTTGAGCAGATACTGAATTCAACCGGCAACGGAACCAATTTGTTGGGCAATAGGGTAGACCCGGGTTTAATCCTTTTATGTCGCACCAACAAAAGACCCACAGTGTTGGCCCTTTCGGCAACAACCTACGCGTAGGTTGCAGTCTCACCCAAAACAGCTATGGGGTGCCGCAGAATCAGGTTTCTTCAAGCAGAATGGATATTACTGTACCTTAGCCTTTAATAAACTTATTAATCAACTATTACACAGCTTTGTCATTCACTTATATACAACTTCACATATAGATAAACAACTGTGACTTGCTTAACCCACTACAGGGAATTCACAGCGAAGCTTGTTATTAGCAGTGATCTAAGTTATCAAATGTATACAGTTATTAATGCATAAAAGATAACAGAAATAGAAACAACACAAGAAACCACAACACCGGATATAACGTGGTTCACCCCCAGTGTAGGGGCTACGTCCACAAACTGTGTTTTATTCAACTTGCTACAAAACCATAGTTTGATCTATGCACTTAGCTATAGATCTCTTCAGTCCGTAACAGCCGCGCACACAGCAGCAGGCCTCTGCGCACACAACTGCAGATCTTTCCTTAATCTTTTACAAAACCCTATGTGCACACAGCTGCAGAGGTCGTCCACGCACACAGCTGGGACTTAACCTTCCCTTACATAATCAACCTTAGCTTCGCCTTTCTTTTCTTTACATCAAAAATCCTAACTTTTCTTATTTACAAAAATTCCTATTTATACATCGCGCTATTACAAAACCATGGCTTCAAACCATGGGCACCCAAAACCCTAAACCCTGGATTTAAACCATGGGTTTATTACAAAAAGGGGTTCTGACTTACCCCGACACCCCTAAGACTATTTTGACCCATAACTCCTCTTACAAACAACCGCGGAGTTACCAAAACTAATAATCCTTAGGGTACGCGTCCCAACAATCTCCTCCTAGTCTGTAACTATAAAGCCATTTTATTCTTTTTCAAGCTTTTTAAATAACTGAAAAAGTCCAAAAAAAATTAAAAAAAAACAAAAAGCCGGACAAGGAAAGATGTTATCTATGGAAACTGTCGAGTCGTGTCACCTTCGAACAGAGCAATGTATATCAGATCCATTGGTTGGGTTATAGTTTGAATTTAGGAGCTGTACTCATTTATCTAATTTTATCTCCATCGACTGGTTAAGCTTCCAGTCCCTATGGAGCCTCTGTCGATGCCTCCTGTGTCACAGAGATGTCCCAGTTTGTATATCAAGTCTATGCTACCTCCATTCAGTCACCATACGCCGTTATGCTCTTGTTCAAAGGAAGTTGAAGCTTGAGTCAGCCATTCCTCAATTATCTTGACTTTGCATGTAGACCATTCCTGGTACAGTTACTGGTTCGTGCACCTTATGATCGAGTCCCTCCACATTATACAGCTTTGTTGAGTACCTCATGTTGGATTATGGGGGATGCCTTAATGCCCTCCTTCTAGCGGATTTCAACCCATCAATTTCAGATCATTTGTTTTGGGATTGGAATATAGAGTCATTTTGAGTGCCTTGAGACTTGCAGTCATTAGTGGCAGGTTCTCTCACCATTGACAGTCTATGGGAATACATCAATGTCCCCTGATCGATGGATCCTCTCAAGTGTTCGACCTCAACACATTTATTCACACTTGTTAGTTTGCACTTTAGTACCTTGATTCCCATTTTCATTATTGGTGGGTGATCTCGCGTCTGTTAACAGTATACATAAATGACCGGTAATCAGATGATAGACTACTATGTTCAACCTCGACACCTCTATTCGCATAGTAGGACATGTACTCGTAGCAATGTGTGTAGAAGACTTTCCAGATTGGTGGCATCCCTTATATGCTACCTCCTTGATCGTGCCATTGTTCATGAGATTTCAGCTCTCGTGACTTGATTCTAGTATATGTCAGACATTTCCAGCCATTATGGAGATCTTGATCTATTATATATCTTCAGCCATTATGGAGATCATGGTCCTTTGTATATCTTCATCATGGAGATTTTGATCTATGTATATTGTACGTGGCGATGACCACTTATGTGATATCTTGTATCATGCCTATTCATGGCCATTGTACTCTTATGTATCCGGGACTGCTATATGTATTTGCAGTTATATGCAGAGTTGTATTATTGTACTATGTTGATTGGGTGGCTGGTATTCCATTTGGGATCCTTCATCACTCCACTTATGGGATGGACTTATAATGTATTTCAGCCATTGTATGACCCCTCTAACCTCACACATTAGGGGGCATCTGTTATAGCTGATTTTACCACTCCAAGTGAATCACACTTTGTATGGCCTTCCCCTGTCCCGCAGTAGACTCCTTAGACCCCTTGGACCATTTTTTGTCCTTTGATGTTTCCTTGATCATCCCTAAAAACATGTGAAAAATTATACACGCGACTTTTAAACCTTTAATCGCGTATATACGTGGGTTTGACCCCTAAAACAACGTACATCGGGATGTGTACAAAAATCCAAATCCTTTTGGAGTTTTCCTTGACATGGATCCGACTCACTTGACTCCTAGCCTTCCCTATGCCTTGATATCGCTCGGATTCGACCTTTCATTACCCCTTTGAAAAGCTATATAAGGAACACTATGGTACATTGAAGGCATATGAGAGAATTGAGAGCAAAGAAACTATAGTCCATTGTTTCCAGAACTTATGCTTGAGTCTACATCCCTTTGTCCCTTGGAACACTAGTGTGTTCTTCCCAAGCTTTCCTTTTGTTTGGGAGCTTGCTATCAAGAGATGGAGGATTGAGGTGGTGGAGGCCCAAGTGGGGGATTCAGTTTCTCTGGTTCGTAGACATGCCGTCATAGGTTGTATCTATTGTAATCTCTGATTTATGTTAATAGAAATATCTTTTCCTGTCCAATAATGTGTGTTTGAATGAATATATTATCCATGGGATTATTTCAAATTTCTTACACATTGTTGATTATATATTCTAGAATAGATCTAACACCATGATATATAGTATACTTGTATTGTTTACTTGTTGTTGAGGAAGTGATTTATCAATTCAAGTTGAAGTTGGAAAGCTCAGGGGGGATCTACTTCAACCGTTCAGAATAAGGTACGAGGTCTGATCCTTTAGTGTTAGACATTTACTTTCTATTGCATATTGGAAAATATTGATTTCTGGAGTCATGCTGTCTATTGTGGTACCCCAAGCCATAGGAATTTCTCTCCGTAACAGTTGGGGAAAAGGAAAAGTTTGTTGTGATTTATTTGGTTGATATCACAGTTTTTTCACAGTCTAATGAAGAACATTTAAAACACCTTAGAAAAACCTTTTTGAATTGTAGGAAATATGGATTGTCATTAAATCCAAAAAAGTCACATTTTGTTGTTCAGGAGGGTAGGCTTCTGGGAAATTTGGTTTCAGCAGATGGAATAAGAATAGATCCTGAGAGAGTCAAATCCATTTTAAAAATTAGTTTACCTAGAAGTAAGAAGGATGTCCAGTCATTTATTGAGAAGATTAATTTTTTGAGATGGTTTATACCAAATTTTGTTGAAACTATAAAGTAGATAACAACTATGCTAAGGAAAGATCAAGAGGTGAAGTGGACATCAGAGACCAGGAATTCATTTTAGAAGATAAAATAGGCCCTTACAGAAGCACCAGTGTTGGTGAGCCCAGATTTTCCAAAAGATTTTCCAAATTTTTCTTGTGCATCACAAGACACAATAGTTTTTGTTCTGTTACAAAAAAATGGAGAAGGACGGGAGCAACCTATTGATTTCTTTAGTAAGACTCTCAAGGATTCAGAATTGAAGTATAGTACCTTGGAAAAGAAATCATATTCACTTGTAAAGGCATTGAAATTTTTCAGAATTTATATTTTACGTTCAAAGATCATTACCTATGTTCCCAATGCTGCTATAAAAGATATTTTAATTCCGCCAGATAGTGAAGGAAAGAGGGGAAAATGGATTGCAAGGATTATGGAGTATGATGTGGAGATCAAGCCTACTAAGCTTGTGAAACGACAGGGTTTACAAAAATTGTTGGCTGATTCAAATTGTGAGGCTCTTGGTCTTCATTTGATGGCAGAACAACCAATTCATGAGGAGATACAAAAAGGGCAAGACAAAGAGAAGATTATGGAAAGGAATGCAGAATCAGTATGGTATGCTGACATTGTGTTGAAATATTGTAACTTCAAAGATTATTCTATATGTATCTTTTTGTGGTCCCCGATGGTCCTACCGGGAGAACCACTTGTATTACATTGTACCCCGATGCTCCTAATCGGAAGAACTAATAAGAGTCATAAGGTAGTCCCCTCTAATTGTAAAGGTGGGTCATCAGCACCCCAGTGTGGTTACTTGAGCCTACATGTGTAACTCGAGCCTACATGAGTTAACTTAAGCCGACATGTCAAATGAGTTAACTTAAGTGAACGGATGAATATAAATATAGGTGTAGTGCTCCTCATTTGTGACACACACTCTCACTTGTATAGCACATTAGTGGAGAAGAGAAGTAGCTGGAGAAGGAGGAGGATCAGGCTTTGATCCCCTTGTTGGTTTTATCTTTTACCTTTTTGGGGCATCTATATTGAGGAAGCCTTTGCTGGGTTTTCCCCTTTAGGTTTTTCCCAGGATAAATCTTTGTGTTCCTTTTGTACGGTTGTGCTTGTCTATCTCTTAGTGATCCTATTTATATGCTTTTTGTTATGAAAAATGAAATGAAATACTAATGTCTTAGATAAGCATATGAAAATTTAACATGGTATCATAGCTAACTTGAGAAGAATACATTGTGCAGCTACAGAAGCTAGGGATTCTTACTTTTTGGGTCTCTCTCAACAATCCATCAACAAAAGTATGCTAGGATGACTCTCCATTGAAGGGCGCATCTTTCTGTCGAAGCGGAATTCAATTCCGAGCATTTTCAGTTTTCGATGTGGAAATTAGGGCTTTCTACAGAAGAGGAATTTTTGAGTGAGACCAGCATAGGATTTTTCTCCTCATCAAAACCGAAGTTTAGAGACCCGGATCAAGAAATTTGGTTGGGTGAAACTCTAGGAAAGTCAAACCCTAGTTTGACCCCGAGCTAGAAAAACCCTAAATACTAAAACTGCTACATTTTGGTACATTCGCTATATTGTGATATTTGTGAAGGATCAGGAGCTGAAAATTTCAAGGGCCGAAGATAAAATCCTGATGAATACTGTATCCAAAATTCATCCTCAGATTCATTGTATTCCAGGAGATATGTTCTCTCCAAGTTAGGGTTTCAGCCTCTTCCAGAATTCATCCCTAAACAGGACACCTGGGGAGAATTGCAATATCTTGGGCTACAGAGGTCCAAAAGGAATTCCTAAAGATTTTCCAGAAATTGCACGGACTGCAATTTCAGTGGTCTGAATATCAGACTCATAAGATGAACCAGTGACACGTGGCATGCCATACAACTTCGTTGTTCTCAACAGTCCTGTAACAGGTCACCTTGGGAAAAAGATCATAAATCCCACATGGTGAAACAAATTCTGATGAAACCTACGGTGTTGGATCAGGGACATGAGAGGTTACCTCATTACAAAATTTTAGACACAGAGGTGTAGAATTGTCGGAGATATCACAGAAACAGTAACAAGCATTTCTGCAGAAGAAATTGGAAAATTAGGGCTTCCTGTTCCGGGAGCTTCCCTCCACTGTTTTCAGAAATGGAGTACATTGGACAGCTCCATTTGAAGAGATCTATCTGAAAATACAATCAGATCTGAAAGATTCCAAGTTTTGAAATTAGGGTTTCTGTGACAAACCCTAGATCAGCCAGCTCCGGAACCAGGACGGACACCTCAAATCGGTAAGATCTAATCCTTTGCCATGTTCATTTGAGGTTCTCATTTCAAAGTGATCTATCACATCAGCTTAATGGTAGGCTTGGTGAAGTTGAAAAATTCCAAGCCTAGAAGTATATGATCTCTCTAAAGAAAATGGATTGGACACCTACATGAGCATAAAGGTTCCAGTTTCAGAGGGAGATGAGGCTAGAAGCCTTTCACAAGAGGAACTTGGTCAAAGCCCAGAAGATCATTGATGATTCAATCACGAATCAACCTGTTCTACAAGTTTCTTCCCTAAATACATCGATGAGGTTTGATTCCTTGACCAAGCTATTTGAATGGAATAACATAGATCGAAATATGACCTTAAGAAACCAGCTGAAGAATGTGAAGATCCAGAATGCAGAGACCATGCAGTCATAAGGATCTCTCAAATCAAAGAACAACTTCAAGCGGGGAAAGAAGAAGTGAAGAATGCAGAAGTGGTGATGGCCACCTTGAATGGCCTCCCAAGATCATGGAATTCATTCATTCAAGGAATGTGTTCCAGAAGGAAGTGATTACTTTCAGCAGACTTTGGGAAGAAGAAGAAGCTCGTCTCTGAAGATAAAGCTCTCTTCTTCCAAAGAAGATCCCTCAATCAATGAGGAATATGAAGCTCTCAACTCTTGAAGAACTTCTTATCCACCTCAGCATTTGGATGAGAAATGATGCTATCATGAATGAAGAAGACGATGAAGCTGAAGACTCAAGAAGGAGTATACCCATGAAACAAATAAAGATAAGTATTCAATTGTCATTTCATGATATTGTTTTGTTATACATTTGATTATATTCAATTGATGTGTTATGCATGATAGATTGTTTGCATTAATGACTGTATACTACTAATATGCATGTAAGTAGCTCGTGGTGCTCTCCATTGCTACTTATCAAACCTATTTGCTGACATATTGGATTAGTACACAATCTCAATAATGTCATGATGGAGATGGAAGGCATCTAGAAAGTTTAAGTATGGATGAATGTTGTATTGACTAAATAGTTGCATGATGCATAAGAATTTTTCATTATACATATGTTTTATGAAATAGTTCTAACCATGCAACTGGTGCATTTGAATTGTAGGAAAGGTCATGAACAACCTCCTACAAGAAAAGAAGGATGAGACTTGTTCCGAAGAACAAGTGATGACAATTCAAGATTCACTCCAATAAACATGAATCTGAAGCTCCCAGGGTCAGAGACACCATGACGAAAGAAAGAGATTCAAAGAATGGTAGATCCACCTTGAAGGATGAATACCACCATGGGTACAAGAGATAACTCAAGATGAAGAAAATAATGCTATAGAAGAAGCTATGATCAAATAATAACAGTTGATCATGGGGAATGATGTATATGCTATGATGGAACAAGTGTACAATGCAAGGTTCGTGAATCTCCTTAGAAAGAATAGACTATGACATGACATACTCTATTGACCAGTATATATCAAGCA
Source organism: Pseudotsuga menziesii (assembly GCA_001517045.1). Taxonomy (NCBI): domain Eukaryota; kingdom Viridiplantae; phylum Streptophyta; class Pinopsida; order Pinales; family Pinaceae; genus Pseudotsuga; species Pseudotsuga menziesii. The sequence continues at coordinate 92,892 of LPNX010986712.1, read as the reverse complement.
TAGAACCACCTATACAGAATGAAGAGGGAAGATGATACTCCAATTCAGGGGGAGTGACTACAGAAAATTATCTCTGAGTTCGACATGGTACAACATGATGGATAGCTTTGTGATGGATCGAGACTTTACCAAGAGTAAAGTGGGTTCCAACCTTCAAGGTTGAATGCAGAAGACTAGGATATGTTGATGACCTGAGAAGACAAACTCATAGAAGATGTTATGATACTAGAATGATGTTTGGGATATAGTACTCAAACCAGAAAGCAAGATAAGATATGTTGCTGATAGAAGTAAGGTAAGAGTTGTGGCTAGAGGAAAGAGGGAAGAGACACTTACTCCAGGAAGCAAGGTACACTTCCTTCAAAACTATCATGGTAGTTTCTTCCATGATGAAGTAAAGACAATCCTTCCTTAATGGTATGATTGAGGAATATTTTTACGTCGAATAGTCACGAGGATTTGAAGTTGAAGACAGAAGGAATCAAGTATGCAAGTTGAAGAAGGCCCTCTATGGCCTGAAGCAAGCTCCCAGAGCTTGGTATGGAAGAATAGATAGTTTCCTGATGAGCATGGGCTTTTCCAAGAGCAAAGTTGATCCTAACCTTTCCTACAAGGTTGTAGAAGGTGTACCTGTCATTCTATTACTATATGTGGATGACTTATTCTTGACAGGGAATGAGAAACAGATCATGGAAAGCAAGAAGAAACTAGCAGAAGAATTTGAGATGAAAGACCTTGGGTTAATGCATTATTTCCTAGGTCTGGAAGTATGGAAAAGTTCAGAAGGAATCTTTCTCAACCAGGGAAAGTATGTGGTAGAGATATTGAAGATATTCAATATGTTGGAATGCAAAGTCATGGCCACACCCATGGACTCCAACCTGAAGTTGTTAGCTGATGACTCATCAGAGTTAGTGGATGTGACTCACTACAGACGGATCTTTGGGTCATTGATGTACTTAACTAATACTAGACTAGACATTTGTTTTGCTATGAACACCTTAAGTCAATATCTTGTTCAACCAATATGGGTTCACCTAGTAGCTGCAAAACATGTGATGAGATATCTGAAAGGGACCATAGACTTTGGTCTATACTATGATGGTAGCCATGAGTATAGATTGTATGGCTACACAGATGCATATTGGGTTGGAAGTATCTCAGACAGGAAAATCACATCAGGTATATGCTTTTGGTCTGCTATGAGTTCATGGTTTAGCAGGAAACAGTCCAGTGTTTCTCTTAGCACGGTTGAAGTAGAATACATAGCAGATTGCTTTACTAAGTTGTGAATCCATATGGCTTCAGAAGATGATATCGGGTCTCTTTGACCTGAAGATGGAAACTACAATGATTCCATATGATAACCATAGTTGTGATGACAAAGGACCCTGTGTTCCGACGTAATGCGTAGAAATCCGGTATTTCTACTTACAAGATAAGATGCAGATGATGATACTGTAGATGCAGATGATGGTGATTCAGTATTTCTATACTGAATATATATAGATGATGATGATTTCAGTATTCCCATACTGAAGATATAGATGATATTTCAAGTATTTACATACTGTAGATACAAATGATGGTGATTCCGTATTCCCATACTGAAGATATAGATGATGATTCTTTCAGTATTCACATACTGGAGATGCAGATGGTGATAGATCAGTATTCAGATACTGAAGATGTAGATGATGATGGTTTGAATGATGATGTACCGATGAAGCCTCTACCTCGAGTAGAGTTCGAACACTTTCGAGACAAGCTTGGTGTTGTTCAAAAAGACCTTCCTCGAAAGGGGGAGTAGTGATGTTGTAATGGGATTGTATCATCCCTGGGCATTTGCCCTAAAGTGATCCAGAGACCTCAGTCCTTGAGAATGAAGAGGGATTGTATCATCCTGGGACATCTGTCCATAATAGATCCGGTGACCTCGGTCATCGAGAACATGATGGGATTGTATCATCCCTGGACACTTGTCCTAAAGTGATCCGGAGACCTCGGTCTTCGAGAATGAAGAGGGATTGTATCATCCCGGGACATCTGTCCATAATAGATCCGGTGACCTTGGTCATCGAGAACGTGATGGGATTGTATCATCCCTGGACACTTGTCCTAAAGTGATTCAGAGACTTCGGTTTTCGAGAATGTGGCAGGATTGCATCATCCTTGGATGTAAGTACTAAAGTGATAGGGAGTGATTATCCCATAATTGTATCCGGTGACTTCGGTCGTCGAGAATGTGGTAGGATTGCATCATCCTTGGACTCAAGTCCTAAAGTGATAGGGAGTGATTATTCCGTAATTGTATCCGGTGACTTCGGTCGTCGAGAACGTGGTAGGATTGCATCATCCTTGGATGTAAGTACTAAAGTGATAGGGGGTGATTATCCCCTAATTGTATCCGGGGACTTCGGTCGTCGAGAATGTGGTAGGATTGCATCATCCTTGGACTCAAGTCCTAAAGTGATAGGGAGTGATTATCCCGTAATTGTATCCGGTGACTTCGTTCGTCAAGAATGTGGTAGGATTGCATCATCCTTGGACATAGTCCTAAAGTGATAGGGATTGATTCCCCCGTAATCAATCCGGTAACTTTGGTTGTCAAGAATGTAGTGGGATTGTATCATCCTTGGACTTTAAGTCCAAAAGTGATCCAAAGACTTTTTGTCTTTGAGTTGTGGATTGCAGGTTGTTGATGATGATGATGTCGTACTGATAGAAAGATCAGAGTATGATGATGATGACATTCTGATCGAAATATCAGAGTATGTTGATGATGTTTTTGATCGAAATATCAGAGTATGATGATGATGTTTCTATGTTGATGATGTTTCTGATCGAAAGATCAGAGTATGATGATGATGTTTCTGATCAAAAGATCAGAATGTGATGATGATTATAATTGACAGATCAGAATATGATGATGATGATGTTGCTATTGATTGAAAGGGAAAAGTGTTGATGATGATATTGCTGATCAAGAGGTCAAAGTACTAAAGATGTTGCTATTGATCGAAAGGTCAAGATGCTGAAGATGATGTTGCTAATCGAAAAGTCAAAGTGCTGAAAATGTTGCTGATCGAAAGGTCAAAATGCTAAAGATGTTGTTGCTGATCGAAAAAGTCAAAGTGCTGAAGATGTTGCTGATTGAAAGGTCAAAATGCTGAAGATGTTGTTGCTGATCGAATAGTTAAAGTGCTAAAGATGTTTCTGATCGAAAGTTCCAAGTGCTGAAGATGTTGTTGCTAATTGAAAGATAAAAAATGCTGAAGATGTTGCTGATCAAAGACTGAAGATGTTGCTGATGATGAAGACTGAATATTGAAGATGAAGACTACATGATGTTGAAAATATTCCAATGATTTATAGATGTGTTACCCTGCTGATGTTGATGATGTCCCCTATCTCTACTCTTGTTGTTGTTGATGTTGCTGTAGAATACCCTTCTCGTTAAGGGGGAGTGTTGAAATATTGTAACTTCGAAGAATATTCTATATGTATCTTTTTGTGGTCCCCGATGGTCCTACCCGGAGAACCACTTATATTACATTGTACCCCGATGCTCCTAATCAGAAGAACTAATAAGAGTCATGAGGTAGTCCCCTCTAATTGTAAAGGTGGGTCATCAGCACCCCAGTGTGGTTACTTGAGCCTACATTTGTAACTCGAGCCTACATGAGTTAACTTAAGCCGACATGTCAAATGAGTTAGCTTAAGTGAACGGATGAATATAAATAGAGGTGTAGTGCTCCTCATTTGCAACACACACTCTCACTTATATAGCGCATTAGTGGAGAAGAGAAGTAGCTAGAGAAGGAGGAAGATCAGGCTTTGATCTCCTTGTTGGTTTTATCTTTTACCTTTTTGGGGCATCTATATTGAGGAATATTTTGCTGGGTTTTTCCCTTTAGTTTTTTCCCAGGATAAATCTTTGTGTTCCTTTTGTATGGCTATGCTTGTCTATCTCTTAGTGATCCTGTTTATATGCTTTTTGTTATGAAAAATGAAATGAAATACTAATTTCTTAGCTAAGCATATGAAAATTTAACACATTGTTCATTTCTTATTGTATTTACAATGTCCTGAACATTTAGAAAAAAAATTAGTTAGGTCATTGAAATTGAAGGCCACTAAATACTGTTTAATAGATCAGCAGTTACTTTGGAAGGATCTAGGAGGAGTATTGCTCACATGTTTAGACAACCCAGAGATTGAGGAATTCATTTCAGAATCACATGAGGGTGCTTGTGGAGGTCATAAATATCCATAGTGAGCAAGAAGACCAACCCAAAAAGAGGCAGATGAAAAAGAAGTATAGCCTTGTAAAAAGGTTAAAGAGAGAAATAACTGATGAGCTTGTAAAACACAGTGTTTAGGAGGAATGTTCAACTAAAAAATTTGAAGAGCCTATATGTGAAGAGGTAAGAGAAGTGTTTCATAGTAATCAAGAACAGATTTCAGAAAATGTAGAAGAGGACCAAAGAGCTTTGATAGATCAGGAAGATGGGAGGAGTTCATTAGAAAGAAATCAAAGCTTCACAAGTGTACAAGAAAACATAACAGAGGTTCCTGTTCCAGTTAAACTGAAGGCTGATAATATTCAAATTTCAAATTAAAAGTTTAAAGGAAAGTCTCTTGTAACATGATTGAAATTTGATGGTGTACAACTCTCAGCTATAAAGTTTCAGGGAAAATCATTTGTAATGTTAGGAGAAACAAAAAAGAGGTGTAGACCAAAAACAAGAGCCAAAAACAAACCGAGACTTAAAATGAAAAAGATTCTAAACACTAGATTAATGAAGGATAAAATCACTGTGATTGAAGATTCTTCATCTCAAGAAGACATGGAAGAAAAAGAAATCCCTAGTTCTTAGCAAGTTCATATTAAGAAAGAGCATTCAGTGATTTTAGAGTCATCTACAGGCAGAGATAAGGTTGCAAAACAGTCAATAGATTTCAACATTGAAAGATTTAGGTCTCCAGAAGTTCCTGTTGAAGAATAAGTGGTCAAAAATGAGGAAGATGATGACCAAATTTTTATGAAAATTAATATCCCATGGCTATCAGATAAAGCTTCTACATTATAGGAAGGAATGTGCATAGATTCAGAAACTGAAAACCTTCAGAAAACTGTGAAGCAATATAAATATCAAATTGATTTTCTTACTGAGACCAATGAGGGATTGGTCATGACTAATAGGATACTAAGGGAGGATATTAATGACATCAACACACACTACCAAGAATTAATTGTTGTTTCATAATAATCTTTAAAGAGAAAGAGACAGACTCAAAGCCAGTTGGAGGAATTGAACCAAAAAATTCAAAATTTGACCTAGCAGAATGAGAGACTGTCAAAGATGATTGAAGATTTGCAAGCAGAGTAGCAGAGAACTAAAAGGAATGCATATGCATTAGAAGGGATTGCATTGTTAGCTGAGGCAGATAAGAACCTATGAACACTACTAGTGACAGGTGTCAAGCAGTTTGTTTTTAAAATAGTGAATAGTTTATTTTTGAAAAGAAAAATATTTTTTTAAACTAATTCGAATCGTGACCTAAAAAGTTAGTTTAGTAAGTTATGTAAACAATTATAATGGAAAAAGGGATAAAAGTAGGAAATGCATTAGAAGGAAGGTTCGAATTTTGACTCAAGGAGAGGATTTTAAGCTGTGGTATCTCAAGCTAAGACATATAACTCTTATGTAAGTTTGATGACTGTTATTGATTATATACATACTGATAAGCCATTTTAAATGTTATGCTGGTTTCATTTTTGGTCTATTTGATTACTCAACATACAACTTCATTTCTTTTTTAAAGGTTTTACACATGCAAATGCTTGTATCTTGTGGGTGGAATCAGTATTTTATGTGTATTTTTTATGGTTTATTCATATGTGTTTGATCCCCAGTTCTTTCAACTTGTTCATGATTTAGTTCTATGTTAGCTTGTTTATGTTTTACCTCCTTGTTGATAAAGTTTTAAACAAAAATAATAAAAAACCAATTTCATTTTGTTTTCTTTTTGAGATTGTGTTAGCTTGTTCTTGTGGTAGTCTAGGAACAATTTCTAGCACTAACAGGTTCTACTATTGAGAGTAGGGCTTGGTCCATATCTGGTTGTTGTCTTCTTGTTTTGACTCCAACATTTTTTTCACCCATGATTTGTGACTCTGGATGATCCTTTTGTACCCTTCTAGAAGGAGTTTTAGTGTCAAGTATAGAGAAGTATTCATCATCTTCCTGTGTATCTTCCTTCTCTTTGTCTTCTTCTTTGTTATGAATTCTCTCATCCTTTTGCAATTATTTTATTTCATCATCACATGTATTTTCAATACTGTCATGATTTTTCTCTTTCCTTGGTTTTATATCATCTACTTTCACATCAGCACTTTCTACAATTTTATGTAACCTTTTATTGTAACACCTATATTCCTTTTTGGTGGATGAGTATCCTAAAAATATTCCATCACTAGTCCTGGAGTCAAACTTTCCAAGGTCATCCTCGTTTCTTTTGATGTAACAGTCACTGCCAAACACTTTAAAATATATGATTGAGGTTGGTCTTCCATACCATAATTCGTAGGGGGGTCTTATCCATATTCACTATGAGTTGTCCTTTTTTAAGTGTGTAGACGGTTGTGTATACAACTTCTCTCCAAAATGAATATAACAGCGTTGCTTCATTTAGCATAGTTCTGGCAGCTTCTTGGACTGTTCTGTTTTTCCTTTCAACCACCCCATTCTATTGAGGAGTTTTTGCAGTTGAAAGTTGCCTCTTAATTCCATGAAATTCATAGAACTCATTGAATTCTTTTGAGGTAAACTCCCCCATTATTTGATCTAAGACACTCAATTTTCATACCATACTCATTTTCAGCCATTGCCTTCAATATTTTAAATTTTTCAATGGCTTCTGATTTTTCTTTGAGAAATGCCACCTAGGTCATCCTTGTGTAATCATCAATGAGCAACATGAAATAGTGATCTCTTTGCATAATTTTAGTTCTACTTGGTCCACAAAGGTCTGTGTGTATTATTTCCAGAGGGTGTGAAGTCAGATGTTATTTTATTTTAAAGTTGGTTCTGGTTTGCTTCCCATGTTGACAATGTCTGCACACAGAGTTTAGAGGAACTATAATTTTAGGTAGATCTCTTATAGCTTATTTTGTGCTTATTTTGGAAATATTTTCAAAAATAAAATGTCCCAACCTTCTGTGCCATAACCAACTTTCATCTACCATACCTAAGTAACTTTGATTTTCATTTTCCAATATGTATACATTGTTTGTATTTCTCGTAGCAATGCCAACAACCTTTCTTGATTTTTTTTTATTGATTTCACATTTCTCTAATTCAAAGATGCAAATGTGTCCTTGGTCGCATGTTTGACCTACACTGAGGAGATTAGTCTTGAGGTTTTCAACTAGCAAAACATTTTCTACTTTGATCTTGCTATTGACAACAGTTGTTCCTTTGCCGATTATTTTGGAGGACAGTCTGTCTCCAAAAGTGACGTTTCCCTTATTATCTTTTAGTGTTATGAATTTGCTAGGGTCACCAGTCATATGCCTTGAACAACCATTGTCCAAGTGCCATAAGTTTTGGATTTCGGTTGCACATAAGGCAATGATGGAATTTTTGTTTTCTTCCTTTTCTCTCCAATATCTCTTTTTTTTGGTGTTCTGAGATTTGATTGCAACAGTATTTCTTGTAGGAGTCTTCAGCTTACAATCTCTTGCCATATGTCCATGGTTATTACACTTATAACATTCTATGTCATAGTTTTGGAGTAGTGTAAAAATATTCTTATTTCCCTTCGACTTAATACTTGATGACTCCTTCTTGTATTCAGAACCCTTCCTTTCAGTTTTACAATTTAAGGCTTTATGACTAAAATTATTAATAGGCAAAGCAGTGACCTAAAAATATCTGTAATATCTACTTGGTCTCTTTGGTGCTAGATTATTTATATTTTTATCTTGAGAAATTAAGCGAGATTTCTTGCTTCTTTCCTTATTAGTTGGAGTCTTTAGTACTTCAGCATAGATTTTCTTACTTCCTTCTTGATTTGTGACAGGAAAGCCCTCTGGCTTCTTTTCTTTAATGAACCCCAACCAAGACCTATCACCTGATGGTATTTGGCTACTCAAATGTCATCTAGAACCCTTGATCTATTCTCAAACTTTGATTTGATAGATCCTTCATCAAGATCTCTCTTGAATTGCATGATTTATTCTGCAATTTTTTCAGACTCCTATATTCTTCTTTTGAGCTGTAGATTTAGTTCTTCCTCAACCTTTTTAACATCTAGAAGTTCAGCTTCTAATTGACTGATGATAAGATTCGGTTGTCTGTTCGTTTTCCTACATTTCTCAAGTTCTTCAAGGGCGCTAACAAGTTCAAATCTTAGGTCTACTTCTCCTTCTACATCCAAGTCACTATTTGATGCTTGAGTGTCTAGGCCCATAAATAAAACTTCAGTTTCTTCAACTTCACTTCCATCTGAATCTTCACTGTCTTCCATGGTGTAAAAAAAATCTTTTTCCAATAGGGCTTTTTCTGGTTTCCTAGTTTACCCCTTTTGAACTTCGAAGTTTCCTTTTCTTCATTCTCTTCTTTTTTAGGATAGGTGCATTTAGAGGAAAAATGTCCAATCCTTCCACAATTAAAACACTTTAAATGTAACTTTCCCTTGTATTTTCCAGTTTCTCTCTCAAGTTTATTAATGAACAGAACTTCCTCTTCATTTTTGTTTTTTGATTGTGTTGCAGCTGCAACTGTTTTCCCAAATTTTTGAATATTTGGACCCTCCTTTTTTATTTTATCTTGCCTCGGAGTGTTTGGATTCCTGAACTCTATTTTTCACTGCTATAAATTTGGATTTTGAGGTAGATTGTTTTTCTTTCATCTCCGAAGTTGAATGACCTAAACAACTGCCAATGCTTTGACTGTGGAACTTAGCAATTTTCTGTTGTTTCGATTGTATCGCTACCGGAGTTTGGTTGAAGTTTGATTCGGGGTTTTTATTCTCTATGTCCCCACTGTTCCAAAGATGAAATGAACTATTTAACTGCTGCACAACTTTAAAGTTTTCCAAACACTTAATGTTTTCGGTGATTTTTCCTATTTTAATGATTTTTCTACTCGCTATTGGGAGCCTGTTGAAGTTTGATTCGAAACTGTAGTCATTTGTGCAGCCGCCGTTTCGGAGGATCAATAATAAACGTTCTGATGGATTAGGGCTTATCCTCGCCTATTCTGTGTCTTTGTTTTTCTCTTCGCTATCGAAAAGTTTTATGACATTGATCGAAGGCTGTAGTCTGATTGATTTCTGCCATTGCGGCTGCCGAGCGAACTAAACGTCCACCATATAACTGCTCTGCTCGCCGATGTTTTGTTATGGTTTTTTCCTATATGTTTTGTTTGCTGCAGAGCCCATAGTCTTTTCGTCTTCCGCCATTGCGGTTGCGTAATGCACTAACCACCCGATGTTTATGTCGTTCCGTTCGCTGACAAGGAGTTTTTCCGCCTGATGCTCTAGTATCTAGTCTTTCCGACGTTGATAGACTTAATAGTCTCACGGGACTCGTAGTCTATTCGTTGTCCGTTGTTGCAGCTATGAATAGGACTATTCCTTTGTAATTGGTAGATTTTCCGATCATCGATGATTTTTCCTGTTTCGCGGAAGCGGTAGTCAATCTATTTTCCCCCATTGCGGCTGCGTAATGAACTTTATCGACGATGATTAGTAGTTTTGAGCTCCAACCATTGGCTTTACATTTGACGGCCGTCGATGTTTTTATGTTGACCACAGAACTTTTAGTTTGACTAAGGCCCACCATTGCGGTTGTGAATGGGACTATCCTGCCGATATGTTTATTGATTAGTGGTTCTTAGCCCTAACACTTATCGTTAAAGGTCTCCGACGCCATTTTGACTTATTAGTACCGTGCGACTTTTAGTCTGTTCACTGTCTGCCATTGCGGCTATGAATAGGACTATGCTTTCGGGGTCCTTAGTTCTTCTGCTCGCTGATGTTTTCATGTTGATTGTGAAATTCGTTGTTTGTATGGTTCTCACTGTTGTGGCGTCTTAATGAACTAATTGTCCGATACTATAGTATGATCACCCGCAGAAGTGGATTATCTGCCCGATGCTTAGTGTTTATTGCTTCCGACTGTCAGTAGTGTTTTTCCTGCCATTTTGGTGTGTTTTTACACTATTTTATGGAATGGTGGAGATTTCCCGTGGATGCTGGTCGAGTCGGGTTTTTTCTAAAAGGAAGAGTGCAGCTTGGGTTTTTTTTTTTTAGGAACGTCAGTTACACTGTCCTGGTTCATGCTTTCATCAGAGGGTTTTGTTTTAGTTCAGATGCAGCCTGGATTGGGAGGAAGAATCTGTTCGATCGGGCATGTGTTTTAGTTTTGAGGAGGGGTTTAAGCACAAATTTGCAGGATTTTATTTTTCATTGACATTCTTTATTTTCATACATTGATACTGTGTACAGTTTATTCTACATAATGCATGTATTGATATAGTTTTGTGTTACTCCATTAAACGCTAAATGGTCTAAATCTGCTATTTTCATGACAGGATGTTTACCGCGAGTAAGATGTGTTTAAAAGACAAAGTAGAAGGGAGGAAGCAAGGAAGGAATTGGTTGAAGAATGAAGAAGCATAAATAGAGAAAAGAAGAAGAGAGACAAATCTAAGCTCAACAGGCTCTAGCAAGGGACTAACGAATTACTGAGCAAGAAAAAAATAGGGCCAGCGGATTTAATAACAACTAAGGCCCAAGAAAAGTTTATCACTGATCAAGCTGGTCTCTCCTTATAAAAGTGCTACTAATTTTTAATGAGATGTAACGTATTGCCTAAATCATGAGCACTCACAAAAGGACAAAATTGTGAGGTTAAATGGCTGAGGAGCCCAAAGGTCACCGAGGGGCATCCCAAGAGTTTGCTCGTAGTATAAGTATAGGAGAGTTAGAGAGAATGAGGGACTTTTTCCCAGTTAGATTTGTGAAGACATATTGTAGAAGAACTATTTCCTTTTGCAATAGATAATTACAATTTTTCTGTTGGAGAAATCTTGGTGGAATGTTCAAATGTTGTGCTATGGATTTGTTGAAGAGGAACTATTTCGTTTTCAGCTTTGTGTCCATTAACTATGAGATCGTTCTAACTCTTTGAACCTATGTTCTTGTATGAATTTTCTCTGGGTTATTTTATGAAAATTTTCACTATGAGTAATGAATGTTGTTCATAAAAAATTGGCTATCTGGTTATTTAAATATCTTTGAATGTTCATGTGTTTTGAAAGAAGTATCAACTCTCTGTGATTTTCATAATGCATAAAAAAATACATTACTCATTAATAAATGATAATTTTTCTCCCTAGGGATAGGTTAGGTAGTTAGTTTTAATTTCTTGCTGTGTGTGATTTAGATGCGAGAGAGTTTAAGATGAAAGATAAGAACCTGCGCATCACATTGTGACCGCTCCTCGTATTCTCTATCAATATGCATTTTAGATAGGCACTTGCATGTCATACTTAAAACTAAAAGAAAAAAAATATACACGGTGGAATGGGTCGCAATCAGTAAAACCTTTTAATTTTGTTACTTGACCTACAGTAGCTGGACCGCAAATCGGACGGATTCCCTACACCAAACAGTCACGGGCTAGTTGGGAACGTTGACTGGGGAGAATCCCTTGCTATTTTTGCCTGCGAATTTCCAGGCCTCAACAGTTTCTGGTGCTAGAAGGAGGGCCACCAGTGCATGGCTGGCCAGGGAAATCCATTTCCTCAAAATCACTCCACCAGTGATAGTTTTGAAAGCAGTTTATTTCCTGATCCAAATACTGAAGAGAATAGAGAACATTTGTTTGCTATGGAAAACCAAGTAGTAAATGATCTGAGAAGACACACATGGGCTTATGTAAAGAGTATTGGAGGATTACCCATTATCCCTGATTTATCCTGAAGAGAATACAAGAGAAAATACTGTCCCATCTTGGAAGATTCAGTGTTGGTTGGAGTTTTGGAAGAGTTGGTAGAAGTAACATTACAAGAAGTTGTTCGGCCTTTAAATCAAGTAGGCCCAAACACACCCTATGGTTCTCCTATGCAGAATCCTTTTCCTTCACCTCCTCACTCTCCACCCAGACCCATGGCAGGTGTAAATGCAAACCAGCCACCTAACCCACCAAATCCACCGCCGTCTTAGAAGGCCAGATCACCCCTGAACTTAACACCTCTGTTGCATGACTTACCTCAAGCTTTTGAGAAGTTGCTACCTAAGTTTGATCCAAATGAGAAGGTTGTAGTAGATGACCATTTGCAAAGTTTCTATTTGGCAATAGAAGGATTAAGGGCTAGGGAACATGAGGATGTAGTTTGTAGACTTTTTCCACACACCCTTCAATGAGCAGCAGCATCATGGTATTTTGGTTTGCCTACAAACTCTATCCTAGATTGGGATACCTTTGAAAGAATTTTCAAAAGTAACTATGCAGCCTAGAAGACACATGCAGTACTAATGAAAGGTTTAGGCACTTAAAAAAAAGAAAGGAAAGAAAAGGTACACAATTTCACTCAAAGAGTTTCTGCTTACCTCAAGAACTTCTCTACAACTGATAAACCCTCTGATAAAGTTCTGATTGAGTATTATACCTCAACTTTAGGTCTGGACTTGGCTATGTTCACAAAATCTCAAGTTAAGCCTACGTTAGCAGAGACTTATGAAGAAGCAGAAAGAGTAGAGGCTAAAAAGGAAAGTATAGAAGATTATCTCGAGCAATCTGGAGAAAAAACTTCCGTGAAAAGAGCCTTATTGTTGTCTAAACCTAAAAAGGAGCAATCACATGATTTTGAGGGGATGTTAAAGATGATGCAAAAGCTTTCCAATAGAATAATAGATTAAAGCTTATAAGCCTTACTACAAGAAAAGAGAAGATAACAACCCATTAAAGACCCCTCCGCATAGTTCAGCATCAATGAATTTGATAGAGGTAGGGATGGATAATTTTTGCACTTTTCACCAACAACCCCATTTTGAAAAGAATTGTCCTCAATGGTTAAATTCAATGATGCTGGTGATGAATCAACTCTTGGATTCTAAATTCACTGAGGACAATGATGAAGAGGAAAAAGGTAGTAAGACCATAGAGAAACAAGAAAATGATACCATGTTTTAATGGGATTGTGTCTCACTATTTGATACAGAAAAAAGGACTCTGAAATTTGAGAATATACGAATGACAACAAAAGACCTGAATTTAGTGAATAAAGACAATTCAATAATCTCAAAGATTAAGAAGTTGCAAGAGAATGTCAGGAAACAACCAAAGAACGATGTTGAGGACAAAGTACCTGAAATCACCATTATTAGCCAAGATCTGAAGCAAACCAACAAGCCTACTAAGCCTATGGAAGACTAGGTAGGTGTTAACAAAGAAAATACTAAAAGGCCTGAAGAACCAGGGGAAGAGATACCTACTGAAAACCAACCTATAGAGGAAAATGTCGAATCAATTGGGGAGGGGAAAGCTAGGTTTAAGACCCCATCTTTCCTTTTGACTTTGGAAATTTTGAACCATAAGGTGCATAATTGTTTGGTAGATTATGGATCATCAGTGAATGTTATGCCACTCGCAGTCTGCAAAAAATTTAATGGGAAACCAAAACCTACTTCTTGGGAAGTCACTCAACTAGACAGAACTAGTGTCAAAGTAGTGGGGGAAATGGAGAATGTTCTCATTCGTTTATCTGCAAATGAAAAGATATGTCAATTTATTGATATTGTGGTGGTAGACATACCAGATGGGTATCGAATTATTCTGAACTAAGATTGGTCCGTAAGGTTAAAGGGGTATTTTGCTTCAAATTGGTCACATTTATGGTTGCCTCATAAAGGGGTCCCAAACCGGATCAAAATTTTAAGGTAATCTTACATGAAACATACTATCACTAAGTTGGAAGAAGAAAAGGAACCAGAAAATTCTATTTTGGGGAATTATATAATGGATCTTAAACTAAGACATATGGCATCAGAAGAAGCCAACAATATGACTGACACTCAGCACGATCTCCTTCGGTTTTCACGGGCTGATGAGATTGATTGTAAAATATTATTTTCAGTTTCAGATATAGTTTTTTCAAGACCAGTAGATGTAGTTTTTGATAATGGGTAGGTCTTTCTCATTTTGTAGTTAAGCCTAGCCCCTTAACTTACAAGTTGTCAGATTTACAGGGGTGGGCAGAGGACTAACCGGTTAGTGGTTTAGTTCTCAAATTTTAGTTTTTATGATTTTTATGTTTCTTGATTATATTGTACATAAATAAATTGATTTGGTTGTTTATTTTGATTTATTTTATTTTTGTTTTGCTTTAGTCTAGATTTTGATTGATTTCAATAAAAGGAGGAAAACTTTTGGTTACATGGAGGACATCATAATTCTGGATTAAGTAAAATCCTTGATTATGAGACTGTGTACTATTGTGTTATCTGAAAGAATTTATTCTAGTTTAACAGTTTTCCTAAATGGCTATGAACACATTGAAGTCCTACTTAATCCTTGTAAAATAACTCAGGATCAAAAGTCTGGAATGCTCTTTCAAAGCTCCAACCATCTCACATGTCAAATTTCCTATGGGGTGACAGCAAAAGACCCACGGAAAGGAAGCAGGGTAAACAATATATTATATATGAATGATCCCATGCCAAGAATTGAAACCCAAAAGGCAGATAAGAGTAAAAAAAAAAACTCCTATGAAAGCAATAGGTACCAAAACAAACTATTGAATCATTTTAGTACAAAATCGCCAAAGTTCTTCTTCGTTCATGAGCTGAAAGTCAAATGCATCTCACACAAAAGGACACTATGGATAGAGGAGCCTGAATAAAAAATTCAGAAAGAAAGGCATGCAGGAGGACTCATAAAGAACAAAAAGTCCAAAAGCACAAAAAAGTGCAAAATGGCATGGGAATGAGGAACAAATGAATATTTCTGTTTACCATATGTTACGATCCTGTGGTGTCCAAGATGGAAGCTACCTAAAGATAGAGGAAAAAATGAAACTCATTTTCTTGGCCTTTAAAGAGTTATCTTGACTTTGAAATCTTGGTTTCCTTTTTCCTAAATTGGACTACCCTCAATGATTAAAAGTACATATATTTTCCATTTGGGAAATACAGACATCTAGAAGAATTCAACATGTTGGTTTTATCGTTAAACAGTCTGTTACTTAAGGAATAAATTGTCTAGAGATCGAGGTTCACCAGGTAGTCGCCAATTGTTGCAGCTACAACTGTTTTCCCAAATTTTTATTTTGGACCCTCCTTTTTTCTTTTATCTTGCCTGGGAGTGTTTGGATTCCTAAACTCTGTTTTTCACTGCTATAAATTTGGATTTTGAGGTTGATTGTTTTTCTTTCATCTCAAAAGTTGAATGACCTAAACAACTGCCAATGCTTTGACTGTGGAACTTAGCAATTTTCCGTTGTTTCGATTGTATCATTGTCGGAGTTTGGTTGAAGTTTGAGTCAGGGTTTTTCTTCTCTATGTCGCCACTGTTTCGGAGATGAAACAAACTATTTAACCATTTTACAAATTTAAAGTTTTCCAAGCACTTAACGTTTTCGGTGATTTTTCCTATTTCGATGATTTTTATATCCACTATCGGGAGCCTGTTGAAGTTTGATTCGGAACTGTAGTTATTTGTGCAGCTGCAATTTTAGAGGATCAATAATAAACATTCCAATGGATTAGGGCTTATCCTCGCCGATTCTATGTATTATTTTTTTTCGCTTCGCTATCGAAAAGTTTTATGACTTTGATCGAAGGCTATAGTCTGATTGTTTTCCACCATTGCGGCTACCGAGTGAACTAAATGTCCACCATATAACTGCTCCACTCGCCGATGTTTTGTTATGGTTTTCACTGATATGTTTTATTTTCCGTGGAGCCCATAGTCTTTCTGTCTTCTGCCATTGTGGCTACGTAATGCACTAACCACCCGATGTTTATGTCGTTACGTTTGCTGACAAGGATTTTTTCTACCCGATGCTTTAGTATCTAGTCTTTCTGACGCCGATAGGCTTAATAGTCTCGTGGGACCCATAGTCTGTTCGTTGTCCACTGTTGCAGCTATGAATAGGACTATTCCTCTGTAATCAGTAGAGTGTTCGATCACCGGTGATTTTTCCTTTTTCGTGGAAGCAGTAGTCAATCTATTTTCCATCGTTGCGGCTGCGTAATGAAATTTATCCATGATGATTAGTAGTTTTGAGCTCCGACCGTTGGCTTTAGATTTTACGACCACCGATGTTTTTATGTTGACCATGGAACTTTTAGTCTGACTAAGGCCCACCGTTGCGGTTGTGAATGGGACTATCCTACCGATATGTTTATTGATTAGTGGTTCTTAGCCCCAACACTTATTGTTAAAGGTCTCCGACGTCGTTTTCACTTATTAGTACCGCGGGACTTTTAGTCTGTTCGTTGTTCACCGTTGCGGCTATGAATAGGACTATGCTTCCGGGGTCCTTAGTTCTTCCGCTCGCCGATGTTTTCATGTTGATCGCAGAATCCATTGTTTGTATGGTTCTCGCCATTGCGGCGTCTCAATGAACTAATTATCTGATGCTATAGTATGATCACCCGCAGAAGTGGATTATCTGCCCGATACTTAGTGTTTATTGCTTTTGACTGTCGATAGTGTTTTTCCCGCCGTTTTGGTGTGTTTGTACACTATTTTATGAAATGGCAGAGATTTCCCATGGATGGTGGTCGTTTTTTCTGAAAGGAAGAGTGTAGCTTGGGTTTGTTTTTTTTAGGAATGTCGATTACACTGTCCTGGTTCATGTTTTCATTGGAGGGTTTCATTTTAGTTTAGATGTGGCCTGGATTGGGAGGAAGAATCTGTTCGATCGGGCACAAACTTGGAGGATTTTCTTTTGCCTTGACATTCTTTATTTTCATACATTAATACTGTGTACAATTTATTCTACATAATGCATGTATTGATACAGTTTTGTGTTACTCCGTTAAACGCTAAATGGTCTAAATTTGCTATATTCATGACAGGATGTTAACCGCGAGTAGGATGTGTTTAAAAGATAAAGTAGAAGGGAGAAAGCAAGGAAGGAATTGGCTGAAGAATGAAGAAGCATAAATAGAGAAAAGAAGAAGAGAGACAAATCTAAGCTCAACAGGCTCTAGCAAGGGACTAACAGATTACTGAGCAAGGAAAAAATAGGGCCAGCGGATTTAATAACAACTGAGGCCCAGGAAAAGTTTATCACTGATCAAGCTGGTCTGTCGTTATAAAAGAACTATTAATTTTTAATGAAATGTAATGTATTGCCTAAATCATGAGCACTCACAAAAGGACAAAATTGTGAGGTTAAACGGTTGAGGAGCCCAAAG
Source organism: Pseudotsuga menziesii (assembly GCA_001517045.1). Taxonomy (NCBI): domain Eukaryota; kingdom Viridiplantae; phylum Streptophyta; class Pinopsida; order Pinales; family Pinaceae; genus Pseudotsuga; species Pseudotsuga menziesii. Next base: position 75,450 of record LPNX010986712.1, on the reverse strand, counting down.
GTCACTGAGGGGCATCCCAAGAGTTTGCTTGTAGTATAAGTATAGGAGAGTTAGAGAGAATGAGGGACTTTTTCCAGTTAGATTTGTGAAGACATATTGTAAGAAGAACTATTTCCTTTTGCAATAGATAATTACAATTTTCCTGTTGGAGAAAGCTTGGTGGAATGTTCAAATGTTGTGCTATGGATTTGTTGAAGAGGAACTATTTGGTTTTCAGCTTTGTGTCCATTAACTATGAGATCGTTCTAACTCTTTGAACCTATGTTCTTGTATTAATGTTCTCTGGTTTATTTTATGAAAATTTCCACTATGAGTAATGAATGTTGTTCATAAACAATTGGCTATCTGGTTGTTCAAATATCTTTAAATGTTCATGTGTTTTGAAAGAAGTATCAGCTATCTGTGATTTTTCATAATGCATGCACAAAATACATTACTCATTAATAAATGATAATCTTGCTCCATAGGGATAGGTTAGGTAGTTAGTTTTAATTTCTTGCGATGTGTGATTTAGATGCGAGAGAGTTTAAGACGAAAGGTAAGAACCTGCGCATCACATTGTGACCGCTCCTCGAATTCTCTATCAATCTGCATTTTAGATAGGCACTTGCATGTCATACTTCAACTAAAAACACAAAAATATACACAGTGGACTGGGCCGCAACCGGTAAAACCTTTTATTTTTGTTACTTGACCTATGGTAGCCGGACTGCAAACCAGATGGATTCCCTACACCAAATAGGCACGGGCTAGTTGGGAACGTTGACTGGGGAGAATCCCTTGCTATTGTTGCCTGCAATTTTCCAGGCCACAAAAGATTGATTTTTTTGGGAGGCTTTAAAGGCTGCTTCTTTTCCTGAATATCTATTTTGTTTTGTTCGCATTTCATACGCAGTGAGAATTCCATGTAACTCATCCATTGTTACCTTTTCAAGATCATCTTGCTCTTGTAAGGTGGATACATTTGGGTCATATCTCATTGGTAATGTTCTTAGTACCTTGCTTACCACTTCCTTTTCTTTTAATTTTCCTCCCAAGCCCTCTAATTGCATTAACAACTTCATCTACACGAAGAAGATATTCAACAATATTCTCTTCTTATTTCGTTTTAAGACTTTCAAATTGACCTTTATATGTTTGAAGTTTGGATTCCTTGACCTTAGATTCTCCTTCATAGATAATCTTCAATTTTTCCCAAGCTTGTTTGGTAGATGTGCGTTGCATAACTTTAGTAAAAACCAAGTTTGTCAAACCACTTAAATTAGCATTTATGGATTTGGCATTACCTTCATATTCACCTAGTTCAACTATGTCTGTGGGGTATTGGTTTCCTATATTGTGGTCCTTTTCTATTTCTTCCCAAACCTTCCATCCCAGGGACATCAAATGGCACCTCATTCTTACACTCCAATAAGCATAATTTTCCTCGGTAAATAGTGGAGGTTTGTTAGTGGCCATTCCTTCTTGTTCATCCATTGTGATATTTGGATGAGATCTTCCTTCTAGTGGTTAAGCTGTTGTGAAGGAACATGCTCTGATAACAATTGTTGGTTTATCCCAAAATACTAATAGGGGAATTAATTAGTATTGTCCCTTTTTAAATAAAAATCCACAAAAGTCAAAAATTAAGACACATATTTTATCATGGAAACCTCAAAGAGAAAACCACCAACACAAAATCATTAATAACATGAAATTTACAAAATTGTTTATCTGGTACTATAGAAAGGATGTAAATGCACCCTAGGATTTTTCCTGCAGCTATAGAAAGGGATGCTACAACATCCTTACTGTTTTCTTCCTGCTTCAACAGACAAGGATGCTATGACACCCTATTCTCCAGCTACGACTGGAAGGAGGCTTTGACCCCCTATAGACTTGTGGCCTGCCCTATCACCACCCTGCCACCCTAGACTGATTTTCTCATCCTTTTTGGAACAGTTGTAAACTATTCACTTTTTCACTTTGTCCAGCTTTATAACAGAGACCCCTTATTCTTTACACATTCATTCAATAAATACCTTGTACCTATTACCTACTAACGCATCTCTCCATAACCGTAATCTTTCATTTTGGATCGTGTCTGTTCACTTACAGACATACATCTTCATCATTTACCCACTCAACCGTCGCATCACTTCAGCAATGGAAATGTTTCATTCTTCTCACAACTCAAAATTCATTTACGTAGCCCGGTTTATCATTTCCTAGTGCTTATGCAATACCGTCTTCTTTCCTCCTCGAAATCATATTTATGCACCATGGTTTCCTCATCAACGATTCCCCACCGTTGATCTTCATCAGGCATTTTCTTGACCCTTGATCTGAAGTAAGATACGGATTTGCGAAATGTGGGTTTGTGACTTTTCTAAAATGTCTTTTCACGATTTCCGCAGTTGTCTTTCTGCACCAATCGCTCTGCACCGTTGATCTCCTACGGGCTCTTCCATGATCGTTGATCTTACAGAATGTGGGATGCGGGATGCGGGTTCTTCGATTCTTTAAACATTATTTACGAACTTCCCTTTTTGCACCATCTATCTCCTTTTAGCGGAACTAATCTCAGCCATCCGATCTTCTAGATTGCGGGATGCAGGTTCAAAAAATCTTGAACATTACTTCTGTAATTTCCTTTCCGCATTTTTCTTCTACCCCGCTGATCTCCTTTTAGAGGAACTAATCTCAGCCATCCGATATTTTGGATTGTGGGATGCGGGATGCGAGTTCATAAAATCTTGAAAGTTACTTCCTCAATTTACTTTCTGCATTTTTCTTCCGCACCATCGATCTCCTTTTAGTGAAGCTGATCTCAGCCATTTGATCTTGATCTTTTGTGGAGCTTCATCCACCTGCCTATATTTTGTGGAACTGATCCTCAGCCATTGGATCTCATGCAGGATTCTTCCTGACCTTCGATTTTAGAACGAATTCATATTTCACCATGACTTTGCAGATATGCATGATTTCTTCATGGAAATCCTCTGCGACAATTTCTAATAGTTTTGTCATTCATATTGCATCTCTACTTCTAGTCAACCTTTGTTCTTTATTTCATTAACCATTGTTCATATCATACAGTCAATATTATCTTATAAGTCTTTAGATTAGTCATTCATGTTGTCTTATCATCCATCTCATTCATCTCATATGTGTTATGCCACGTTCTCAACTATGCCATGCCATTCTCACTACCTCAGTATTTCACTGAGTTTGTCCTGCCATCATCTCCATTGGTTGTTCCTTTTTCATTTGTGAACACCTTTGACATCAATGACGACTATATATTCAACAAAGAGGGTGGCCAATCAGGGAGAAATAATTCCAAGGAAAGATGATTGCTCATGATTGTACCAGATCTAAGAGGAGTAGAACACAGGTTCTAAGATAATTGACAATGTAAAGTTTCATTGTGTTGAATGAAGGAAAGCCTATTTCAGCATATCTCTGTGTAATTGCAACTCTGTGTGAGTGTATAGTTTTATTAGTTGAATGTTTGATTAACCTTTGTTAATGGTTGATAGATCTGTGTGTGTCGTATTATGAATTTAGGGATTTTGAGAATAGAAGGTTACATATATTGGTTGTTGAATCTCTGCGTGTGAAATGCATCAATAAATCCTATGTCATTTATCACTGACATGATCGATGTTCCTTTATAAATGTTCTACATATGTGAAGTTCAGAATTGAACCATGACAAGCTCAATGAAGTTGGATAGAGATAGATTCATCGATGCTCTGATCAATTGACATCGAGTTGCAGAGATCATAGTTAAAATTGGATGATCCATATTAGAGGAGAAAAGATGGATTGACGGTGGGAAAATATTCATGAAGTGAACTTGTGCGGGAGATAAGCGATCTACAAATTAAAGTGAGGTTCTACGGGTAATAACAGATCAATGAACGAGATCAAATCCATAAGAGATTGACGACTCTCAAAAGTTGTGGAAGGAAATTGCAGAAGTCCATTTCGGGAAAATTCGAAGGCAGGTCTGTAATCCACAATTCGATTGTGGAAAGGACTATTGCGGTCGCATGATTGCAGAATTCATTTTTGGAAAATTGGGAATTGCATACTTGCAATCCACAATTGTAGAAATAATCTTGCATAAAGGAAATTGTGGAAGGAAACATGATTGTGGAAAATTTGTTGTGGAAACTCAATTTCGGAAAGACTGAGTTGCATAAAGACTAAGGTTGCAGAGGAAATCTTGCAGAAAGATAGTTTGTGGAAAGATAACCTGCAAAATAGAAGTTCGGTATTGAGTTTATGGAAAATAGAGTTGCACAAAAGAGTTATAGAAATATATGTCCGAGAAACTAGATTTATAGGTTTTCTAAATGTAGAGCAAACTAAATCCTGTGAAGTAGTTGGGATATGGTGTTTTGGGGTTCCCCTCTGCATCAACTCCATAGATGGTTTTCCCTTTATGATCTAAACAAAAAAAAGGATGATCCACCATCCATGCACATGTAACTAGAGAATTCCATGATGCTTCTCAATGTTGCAATCCAAAATAGTACTATTGGCACACACATCAATGTCATCTAATTAAGATATGCACATGAGATAGAAATTTGGCTCCTCTTTACAAGAACTGACTCCATGAGTACCTATATTCTATGTAGGATGTGGAAACGATGTCATGCAACCAGTAAGAGACACTAAACTGCCAAAAAAAATGTAGCTACTATAGGTTCTCCCTATGTGCACCACTGTGATGGGTTCTTTCAAACTCTTGAGAAGCTCAAGCGAATTGTGGATCTAGAACACATCTACAAGATTTAAAGACTGAATCAAAAGGTGAACAATAAGCAATTGCATAAATGGTTGCATGATTGATAGATGATAATTAATTTATCTCTACAAATCTGATCCAGATGGAGATCGGTGGCCACCCACCTATTCCACTGGCTCAAAACAATTGTCCATTGTGGCAGTTTCCTAGTTATTTTTCGGCAGTTTTTCGAGTCCTAAACTTTCGGGGCCGTTTTGAGGCCTTAAACGATGTTTTTTGGAGATTATAGGCCAAATGGTTGCCATCGGCATGCATTTGGCCAACCAAAAGTTGTAAATCTTAGATATACCTTTCCAACAAGCTATCGAACGCCCAAATCGGAGATCGTATGCAAAAGTTATGACCCCGGGAAGTTGAGTGTTCAACTTACCACCTTGGGGCCACAAAATTTATGACGGTTCATCTTCTAGGGTTACGTTTCGGGACTTTTGGGGTTCTCACCCTCATTATTATTATAAATAGGCCCCTTTGGCCTCATTTTGTATTCAGCTTGGCACGAATGAGCGTAGCAGCCACATCTCTTCTCAGAGATCGCTACCACCATTCTAGCAATTGTATTACAGTCTGTTCTATTTCCGCCATTTAATAGAATATCTTTTTACTGTATCTCTGTTATACTTGCAAAATGTCTATTATTATGACTCTGTATATGTTCTTTCATTTTGTTCACGCATAAATCCGGATCAGTGGTATCAGAGCAATCTGCTCTTTGTTGTTTCTCGGTGCATGTCCCCGACGAGGTCCGAGTACAGAGAGTTTGGTCTCGAACTAGTTTCACTTGATCACTCTCGCCGTCCCAAACGACCTCCCATGGCGGCAGAAAAGAGAGACGATGGAGAAAGAGATCCTATCAAGTCGCTGCTCGAGGAAGCCCTCGAGCGACAGAGGAACGAGATGATGGATAGTTTCGCCCAAATCCTTCGGCGAATGCCGACCGCGGCCAATGCATCTTCAACGAGCAGCCGTTTCGGGGATGCAACTCCCTTTAAGGTACAATTTAACTTTGATATTCCTTTATTTGAAGTCAATATTAATGCATATGCCCTGGATAATTGGGTGAATGTTCTAGAAGGGTATTTCTCTGTTCACAATTTTTTCGACAGAGAAAAGATCACCTTTGCGCTCCTTAAGGCAGTCCCCCATGTCCAAAATTGGTGGGGTACTTATTGTGAGCAAAACCTATCAAACGAGTCTGAAATGTTTGAAGCAATTCCCACTTGGGCCTCTTTCATAGATGCCGTCAAGGAACAATATTACCCTGTGGGAAACTATGATGACCAATACACAAAATGGACCATTCTGCGTCAAGAAAGGGACCAGACGGTGTCGGAGTACACCAACAAATTTCATACCCTACGGACAAAGCTGGGTATCAAAGACTCCGAGCGGCACCTAATCCTAAAATATCGCAGCGGTCTACATCGGTACATCCGAACTGAGATGGACTTCCTCGACATCTCTTCACTTGGATCCGCCTATCGGTATGCTGTCAAAATCGAGGAGAAATTTCGACAAAAGAACAAGCGAGACTCTGGACCTGCAAATCCACCGTAGAAGCAAGGCAAGGGCAACCCTGGCCCGCAAAGCACAGTAAAAGAAAATGACAACCAGTCCCCTCCACAAGCAAAGAAGGGAGATCGAAAGGCAAAGAAGGACACTGGTAAGTGGTGTGAATTTCATAAAATCCCTTGGCACAACACTGATGAATGTCGCGCAAAGAAGTCATTAGTGGCCAAGATCAAATCTTCAGAATCAGATCCTGATTCTGATTCGGAACCCAATGTCACAGCCGCAGACAATGGGAGGCAGATAATTGATGCAGACCCCACTGCCACTGTTGCTACCTCACAGATTCAACTCGAGGATCCTGAAGAGTCAGAGGCAGAGGAGCGCCTTTTCCACTCGCAGATGTGGGTGAAGGGAATGCCTCTACATTTTTTTGTTGACAACAGCAGCCAAAATAACCTGATCTCAACAGAAGTCGTCAAGAGATTGGAGCTTCCGATAACACCACACCCGCAACCTTACAGCCTCGGTTGGCTAAGTTAAGGACGAGGTATCCGCATTACTCAGCAATGCCTCCTACCATATGGCATCAAGCCTTTCCAAGACGAGGTACTGTGTGATGTAGCCCCACTTGAAGTCTGTGATGTTCTTTTAGGACAACCATATATGTGGAAGCGTCATGCTGTATATGAGTCACGGCCTCGCAGTGTCATTGTCACTTTGGGAGGAAAACTCTACCGGATCCCAGAGACAGTTGCACCTAACAAAGTCTCGCAAGGTAGGAAGATAAACTCCCACATCAAAAAAATTATTCCTCTTCACAATTGTGTCTGAAGGAGAACATAAGATCACAGAGACCTCTACACCCTCTGCACAGGGTGTCCCTGCTCATCAGACACAAGAAGAAGATAGAGCCATTGTTTCCTCATCTATCCAAGTACCTCTACGATGCAAGGCCACGCATTCAAGGTGCTCATCCAGAAACAAATCATCCAGACAACAATTACAGCCCTCTCGGGATGCCAAAGAAAAGCAGCCTCTTCACTTCAACAAATGTCGCACCAGGAGATCAACTCAACACACAGTTCGAGATATGATATGGGATTCGACGCAATGGAGACCATTGCTTCCTAAGGAGGGAGGATTGATCCAGATGGAGATCGGTGGCCACCCACCTATTCCACTGGCTCAAAACAATTGTCCATTGTGGCAGTTTCCTAGTTATTTTTCGGCAGTTTTTCGAGTCCTAAACTTCCGGGGCCGTTTTGAGGACTTAAACGATGTTTTTTGGAGATTCATGGCCAAATGGTTGCCATCAATATGCATTTTATCAACCAAAAGTTTTAAATCTTAGACAGACCTTTCCAACAAGCTATCGAACGCCCAAATCGGAGATCGTATGCAAAAGTTATGACCCCGGGAAGTTGACTGTTCAACTTACCACATTGGGGCCACAAACTTTATGACGGTTCATCTTCTAGGGTTACGTTTCGGGACTTTTGGGGTTCTCACCCTCATTATTATTATAAATAGGCCCCTTTGGCCTCATTTGTATTCAGCTTGGCACGAATGAGCGTAGCAGCCACATCTCTTCTCAGAGATCGCTACCACCATTCTAGCAATTGTATTACAGTCTGTTCTATTTCCGCCATTTAATAGAATATGTTTTTACTGTATCTCTGTTATACTTGCAAAATGTCTATTATTATGACTCTATATATGTTTTTTCATTTCGTTCACGCATAAATCCAGATCAAAATCACCCACAAAAACCCAGGTGGTGCTTAACCAATTTGCATGAGGGAGTAAAAGAGGCAGAAAAACAACATACACCTCTGCTTCACTTTTATAGCTTCAGACAAGAGCCCCTCCTTCACCACATTGAGTTCATAATAGATCTAGATCAATTACTCTATGAAACAATTCCACCTGTAAATCGCTCCCACCATGAAAAAACTAATTTCTCTACAACAAAACCTCAACCCTCAACTCACGGATGTCAACAGTCAATTAAATCTAGTTGATGGTTACAACACATTGGAAGCTGTTGGGTAAAATTATCACTAATTAATTTACCTTCAATTTAATTATCGACTGGGATACATATACTTTGAGCTACTACACTATATGTGCAGGGCAAAATGGTTCCAAGCTCATGCCTAGGGTAATTTTGATTTGCTCATGTATAAAGAAAAAGAATGTAGTTTATGAAACTGCTACTCTATTAAATAATCAATACCAAGGGTTATTAGGTCTAAACTAAGGAAAGGAAATCAGCTTGCTAAGCCATGTCTTACAGTCTACAAAATTGTCAAATCCAATGTAGTCTACAGCAATCTCAAACTATGCTAATTATTGATCTATTCTTTAAAACAAGCAACCAAGCAAGTGAATAGTTTATTGAAGGAAACCCTACTTTCAAACCTGTCTACAAAATGAATGCTTTTGATCAACCCTAATGGTCTTATATCTTTCTAACATTGCATCTAAAATTGTACTCATCACCCATAAAGAATCTTAGGTTGACATGATGACTCTTCTTAACCATAACTCATACAAACACTTACCATTCACCAATAATTACTAGAATGAAATCTGCTAACAACAAATACACTCTACCTGTGTTCTATACTCACAAAAATATATTGGAACTATTCAGACAACACACACTTCACTCTCATTTGCCTATCCTACGAGACTTGTCTTCAAACCATAAGAAACAACGCTGTCAAATGCTTAATGAACTGTGATACCTCTTTTTAACTTCATTCAAGATCATTAAATAAGCACAGCATAACTCCAATCCTTTCTATAACCAGTTCGCAAGGCTATTTTGAAAACCCTATAAACTCTATAAGCTAAAAATATCTGCAAATTCTATATGCTTCTAGAACCTCTGTGAGTTCAGTAAATATTACAAGTTCTTTTAAATTCTTGAAACAATACAACCCTTTGACACACTTCACAGTCTTGTAAACTCTATAACCTAAAAGGATTCTAGACAAGGATTGTAACCATCCAATAATCGGTATCACTCTGGAAGTAAAAGAAATATGAAATCCAAATCCAACTCTCACTACTTTACCAAATCGAACCTACAGGCCAAACTGAATGCAATCAAGCTCATCACACATATTTTATCTACTAGCTTACTGTAAGCACAAATTTCATTCCTAAATAAAAAATTATTAAAAAAATTAGCATACATCCATGAAAACAGTATCAAAATATACAGTGCGAATTTGCTTACAGCAGTAAAAAACAATATACACAGATGATCAGAGTTGAAGGTGGGCCCTGCCTTCAACACCTACGAATCTGAAATGAAAGATTTAAAAGGATAAACGCAACTGTTGATCTATTGATAAAAATCAGAGTTTACAGTGTCTTCTCTCTTGTCTCATCCTTCTCATGCTTTATTTATACATGGATAGATGGGCAAGATCCATCCCAAAATTTAGAAATTCGTGCAACTACCCAGAAAACGACCAGCACCAAAATCTGGAAAAACCACGTCTGCTCTGGAAAGTATTTCTCCACATTCATTCATAAATTCTGAAAATTGCCCATGGTTAGGGGTAAACGGGGCCATTTATGAAGTGGGTTTTGAACCGTTTTGAATAATTCCCAACCGTTTGCTCAGAAATTGAGCCCGAAATCAGGTTCCTGATTAAGGACGGGAATGCCATTGCCAGATTGCTTGAGATTAGGGCCACGACTTCTGGAGGAAACAGAGCATTTGAATGATGACTGATAGCTCATAATCCATATTGAAACGACCAAGCATGAAATCCATGTGTAATTTTGGACAAATGAATCCCCCAAATATCTGAACCAATCAATACATGCTCAATGAGTGCCGAAACGAGTGTGGGATCGAGCCACCAGAAAAATAAGGTAACTGTGTAGGAAACAAACCTTTGGAAAATAATCAGAGTTTTGAACATAAGTTTAAATCCATCAAAATAATGAATAAAATAACTAAAAAAATAAGAATTTTACCTTGCTTAAAGTTTTGATGCATCCCCTTCAAAATATATAGTTGAGCACAACATATACAACAAAATGAGATCAAAATCACTGGTTCCTTTACAAATTTGAACTAGAAATTGGATGGTAGATGGACAAAATGGGAGCCCATCAGAAGCCACCTAGATCTACAACAAAACCATGATCTAAAATTGCTATATATATCTAGTTTGTAGTGCCTAGCCAAACCATTGCTCTTTTCTAAATGAGTTTTCCTTGTCTATAAATATCCTAAAAGGGTTTTATTATTTAAACACTATTTATAGTATTAAAATTTATATAACCATTATAAATAGTAAGCAATAAAATTATAGCAATTAATTGTAGCAACATTTCAATATAAATATTTTAAGATTTTATTTCATCATTAAATTGACCATCATATGGAAATAACATTATGCATTTATAGGTAAGTGCTTGCACAGGCTGTTTCTATCCATGACTGGATAGGGTTGATGTACAAATCGGAATGATGAGGCAGATTGACTACACCATCATACTGATGATCAAGGCTTACCAGATGATAATTCACTGTATAAGCCCCAAGCGGCTCCAAATCATGAGGAAACTCTATATGTGAAGATGATAGTTGAGACTGATATTCTACTAACTGCATCACATCTGTCTTTTCACAGCATTGCTTCTCCATGTCTTCATTATTGATACCTTTGTGCGGCTATGCATGATATGACTCTGAATGATCATATAAGATTTTTTAATGCTGCTTTTCCATACTAGGATTTTCCCAAGTCTCCAGATCCATGCTTCCCTCTATGGAAGTATAATAGATTGGACTTCCACATATTTCTAAATAGACACTCCCCTTGCTAGATATAGCATAGATATGATTCTCAAAAAGATATCCACAAAAATCCCAATAGTCATCACCACCATCTATGTCAGATGTGATGGATTCCCCATTGCTGATATCAAGTTCCAATATCAAGTGCTCTTTGTCTTCATTACTGATACTGATATATGTCTCAGACTGATCATATGGATAAACTGCATGCTCCTTTTTTCATATCAAAGTTTCCCAAGGCCACATGGTCCATGCTCTCTCCTTTAGATATGCCATAGACAGAAAAATTAACAAAACAATCAAAAGTTTATGGTTCATTATTTTCCTCTTTATTCATGTCATAGACTAGATTTTCCATGAATGTCCAGGACTCCTCATCAACATCTTTGTTGGAGATAAGGGAGTCTTTATCACTTGTATCATGCTCCAAGTTATACGTGTCCTCTTTTCATACTCATCTTCCTCAGAGAAAAGTTCACAAGGAAGTAAACCTTCCAGACTGTCATCATTATATGGAGAACACGTAGGGGTCCCATCATGTACATTAAAGTTTTCATCATAAGCTTCACTATAAGATTCTACAATGGTTTCATCCTTAGGCTTGTACTGTTTAGCTGGTGACAAAAGGTAGGCCTAGCCTACCATGTATACATGATCAAGCTCACTTGAATTTGTTTCCTGATTACTGAACTCGGGAAGTCCATGTTCCATGACTTGATTTGCAATATAACAAGTGCTTTCTTGTTGGAATTGTTCACAAGGTCTACACCATGGAAGTACTTCTTCTACCATGTTAGCTAAGTCTAACTGGTTTGGAATCCTAGGCTCTTGCTGAGGAAATTTCTTTTGATACATCTGATTCTGCTTAGGCTGAAAGTTCCTAGGTCCATTATTTCTTTCCATTGTGATTATTCTATTGTGCATATGATTTAGTTGTGCGGACTGATTTGCCATAAGTTGGTTTTGACTAGTAACCAATTCTTTTATCATGTCTGTTACCTTTTCCATGGGATCCTTAGAGGCTCACTTTTCTTTCAATTCAACGGATTTACCCTTCTCTTTGTTGTATGAAGTGTTTCCCCTAGTGTAACCTGGAATGTTGGACTTGCCTGAAGACTACATATTCTTTTCTATTTTCTCGGCCAATTCCTAGGCAGTTTTTAGGTCGGCCAGCTCTTTGTCTTTTAAATGGTACCTCAAATCACTAGTGAAAGCTTTGATGTAAGATATGAGGATGGAGGCATCCTTTGGCTTGATGTCTTTAGGGAGGTATGCAACCACACGATTGAACTTAGTGTTAAATTCATCCATGGTTTCATTCTCTATCTTCTTTATGTTATGAAGGGTAGCAAGAAAATGTCTTGGTTCTTTCTTTTCTCCCGACTTCTTCTTAAAACCATCTTGGAATTCTCTAAGAGTTTTATATGAATCATCATCTAGGTTGAGATACCATTCTTCAACATCATCTTCTAAGGATAAAGCAAAGAGCTTCATTTTGACATCGTCATCGTCATGGTCATGGGCCGCATCATTGCAATAACTGACCAGGTGCTTTTCAAACTTTCAGAGGTCAAACTTGGCAGTGATGGCATTATTGCCCTGAAATATGGGGAGCTTCTTGATAGCATATTTTGGAATGGCATGGGGAGCACCTTCTATCTGAGAAAAGTCAAGGGGTTTGAATAATTCTGTCATTTCTTGACATTGGTGAACATGACTCTCTACAAATATGTGATGGATATCTGAGAGGGATTAGTCTCCTAAATCTTCAAGGTTTCTATGGGAAGGCTTCATATTCAATCTTTCCCTGATAAACCTTTTGGGATGAGGGAGAGGATTGAATAATTGTCGGCGGTTTCTTCGGGTAGAAATTTTTGAAGGGATGTTAGACAGTGGAGTCGCCAGATGGATCGACTTTTAATTTTTATGTTTTTTAAAGACTAGATCAATCAATTTTTTTTATATCTTTTTACTTGTTTAGAAAAAAGTTAAGCTAAGTTGTACTCGGGAATAAAAATATTTATCCTCAGCAACGGCACCAAAAAGTGTTGTCACCTTTCACACACCTGGGTTACGTGGTAGAAATCTTCAAGCCACTTGGTGTGTCCTTGAGGGTAAGTCTCGAGTCAAGGCTGTGACCTTATTCTTCACTCCTCCATTCATGCTAACTCCTAACGAAGCCAAGGGGGGTAGATCCTATTAAATTACTAAGGCTGATTACTTAGTGTGATGGTGTTATAATGATTAAGTTGTTTTAGGAGTTTTGAAGTTAACCACTGAAAGCAAAAGATAACAAGATGCAAGATTTAAAGCATAAAAGCATGGTAATGGCACTCAATATATATATATATATATATATATATATATATATATATAATTGAAAGAAATGATCAAATAAATCACCAGTGCCTTAATGGAGTCAACAGAGAAAATAATGTGCTGCATGCGCTTGAATGAATGTTTTGCAAATGTCTCTTGGTAGATTTTAAGTTAATGTGGAATGTGAATGAATTAAATTAGGCGAAAAGGGGACTCCAAATATACCCGAGGGGTACTTGGAGTATGTCCAAAAGTAAACTTTCACGGCTACCAGCAAGGTGTTTGTGGGCTGGAACGGAGTCTCAGAGACTATTGTTCATAACGCACCTATCAGGGTGTGACAAAGATAGGTGCCTCGAGGTCACTTTCCAGTTGTTCCCACTCCTTTGGGTATTTTACCACCGCTTACAGTTTGTTCGAGGCGTTGGATTTTTGCTTGATGGTTTGTCAATTTGGGAGGTGAGGACTAATTAATCTAGTCACCCAAGTGCTTTTGATGCAGCTTGACCGATCGGATGAACTGCAGCTAAGTACAGAGCATACACACTGGAGTCTTCGTTATTTTTAGTAAATTTTAGAAGAGGTGTTCTTGTTAGAAAGAAAACCCTCCAGGAACCTCTTTCAGTCCAAGTGGACCTCAATTGGGGAATCAAGGAAGGGTTTATTTTATTATGATTATCAAATCAATAAATGAAAATGGAAACAGAGATACACAACACCAGTTTTCTAATTAGTCCTACCACACATCTCTTTCCCCTTACGGGTCAATCGGGAAGTCGTGGGGTAAGTAGTATGATTACTTTTGAATGGAAAGTATGGAATAATGAAAAATATTATCAAAGTATACAATCATGCATGTCAATACTAAACTAGAACAGAAAAAAGGGAAAAATGCAAAAGAAATGAAACGGATGTGAATCACCCCCTAGGGGGATGGGGGCGGGCTTGAAAGATGCTACTCAAAAATGATTTCGATTTATTATTATTGGTTACAATGTCAACAAGATAAAATATCAGAAACCTCTTGGTCCTTATACAGGATGAAACCAAGATCTTACAACTCTCTAAAATTTTAATATTTCAGTCAAAAGGGAGACCCCTGCGGGGATTCAAACAATCCCGAGGCCACCTTCGAACATCAGCTTCTCTTATTTCTGCTAAACCTGATAAAAACAAGAAATAATGTTAGAATTAAATATTCCCAAAATCACTTTAAGAGTACCTTTGGGTCAGCCTACTTTAACTCAAACAAAACTAAGTTAAAACTAGCTAAACCGGTGAAAAAGGAACCAAGGAAAGCAAGCTTTCCTTGGGATATTGGATTTCTGTTTGTGCAGCCAATGAAATATGCACTAATTGCTGGATTTAAAATTTTTAAAACAGAAAAATAAATCTAGAGCATGAAACCTACGGATTATCTTTAACTTGCCATGCAAAACAGATGATTTCCCTAAGCTATATCTAGAATGCTTAATGATACTTTTCAGAAATGAGATCTAGACTATGAGCTTGGAAATAGTAGATCTATGTAATTTTTACTTTAATATGACAGATCTAAATTATTAAAAAGCTTGCAATGAAAGTAACCAATTAAGATTTGGATTTTTATGAGGAAGAGAGAGGAAGAGTGCTGGTAGCCTTGAAGATCAACCGTGGAGCTTTCAGGTGGAATGTCGAGGGACTATGCCTTTTAATTGTTTTGGAGATAGTGAAGAAGCAAACTAGATCAGCATCCTATCCAATCTAGGAACCTGCAACTAAATCCAAAGACTTGCCAAAATAGTTGTGAGATTCGGTTACTACATACACAGAGATTCATAATAACATGCATATAAACTTATAAAACATGCTGAATCTAGATCTCTAAACATGCATCAAAGGAAAGAGATGGATAATAACCTTATTGAAAAGCTCCTTTCCTATCAACATTATAATAAGCTTATTATCAATCTTAGCAATGAATCCACAAACAATCAACAAATTATTAACATAGATACAGGTTACCTCAATAAAACATGGCAATGCTCATCCACACATTAAATGACATGACATTGTCTTTCCTCCAAAGATTCTCTTTATTTAAAATGAACAATAACAACAATACAATAGCAACAACACCTCAATCCCAGTTCTAACTAGCTTGGAAGAGGTGATATGAGCTTTATTTATACAAAAAAAGGAGATCCAGCCCAGGGGGGCGCAAATCCCAAGGAAACATACCACTGCAACTAAAGGAGAGTCCATTAATTCCTAATCTGAAGCTGAACTAAGCTTCCACCGAGTCTACATGTCAATTGGGGGACTGATTGAGCTGACACATCAACCTGCTGACTGACACTTCAACCACAAAGCTTCTAGAAGAGCCCACACATGTGGAGGAGAGACAAAGGGTGCAATTCCCCATAAAGGAGGTTGATGTTCAACTCTGGATCTATCCAGATCACCTCCTCGAGTCAAGTATTTTCCAGATCCAGTCAATCTGGTGCTGATCTGATTGATTTCAATTAAATCGGTTGAGAATCCACTGATCTAGGATTTTGGATTTGCTCCATTATTCATCAATTTATTAATTAAAATAATCAATAATTGATTTTTTGGGGCTTTCTGACCTGAGTGATGGAAAATCATTCAAAACTTGAAAATAGTGGGTCTATAGGTTTACCGGGTGCTCTTAGCTTGAAAATGAGCACCTACATGACTTAAACTAATTATTGAGCCCACTTTTATTACAAAACCAATTTTTCCAATTAAACTATTAAAAAATAGCCTAAGTTTTGGAAAAATTAAATTTTAATAAAAAACATTAAAAAACCTAGGGGCACTTAGACATGTTCATATGACTCGACCATGATGCCTAGCATGTTTATACATTGACACATGGACTCTAATAACCTCAATATGCCTAAATTCCAAGCCGACCACCCCAACTTTGGAGCTATTGAGTGAAAAACTCAGAAATTATCAATCGTTTATTCAACAACCAATAATAACAAAGGAAAAAAACACCCTGGGCTGATCGGATTGACAAATAAAGTCTAAGAGACCGATTCTTTTACAGACACTATCATGCTAGAACATTTATTACAACTCCCCCAAGGGGGTATGAACATGTGATATAGTACAACAAGCACTTCCCAGAAGCACTTTTGAAGGTCTTCTGAAGTTCGAACAAAAATCTTTGTCCGTTTCACCAGGCTCACTTGATAAAAGACTACTAAGTATAACTTAGGTGGTAACATTCTAGCTTCAACTGTGGGATGTGTGCTCGATCTGGTCATAGGGCAAGGAGAGGATACGAGAACACCAGAATCTCTGGTTTATACACCCTATAAAAACATCTCAACTTGACAAGAAAACCTTAGTAGCACAAGCTTTACATAAAAACCAAATGAACCATTAAGCTGATTTATTTAAACAAAATAAATGTAACTAACTAATGAAAAAAATGTTTTATTATAGCTAAGTACAAAAGAAAAATTGCAGAAAGTAAATGCTCTTTTTCAAGGAGCTTATTTTCCTACTCTAAGCATTATATAAAAAGGGTTAAGTGTAATAAAAAATCCAATGTAACCACCTAAGCATTTTATTAACATAAAAAAATCCTTGTCTTTGGTTACCAACCAAAGTAAGGATACTTTATTCAGAAAATGCAAACCTGCGTGATGATCCAGAAGGGGCGGGATGGATGGGAAATCATATGCATGAATAATGTCGTCAAACTTCCTCCCAAACTGGTAAGTGCTTGCGCAGACTGCTTCTATCCATGACTGGATAGGGTTGATGTACAAATTGGAATGATGAGGCAGATTGACTACACCATCATATTGATCATCAAGGCTTGCCGGATGATAATTCACTGTATAAGCCCCAAACAGCTCCAAATCATGAGGAAACTCTATATGTGAAGATGATAGTTGATACTGATATTCTACTAACTACATCACATCTGTCTTTTCACAACACTGCTTCTCCATGTCTTCATTATTGATACCTTTGTGCGGCTCTGCATGATATGACTCTGAATGATCATATAAGAGTTTTGAATGCTACTTTTCCATACTAGGATTTTCCCAGGTTTCCAGATCCATGCTTCCCTCTATAGAAGTATAGTAGATTGGACTTCCACAAATTTCTAAATAGACACTCCCCTTGTTGGATATAGCATAGATAGGATTATTAATAAGATATCCACAAAAATATCAGTAGTCATCACAACCATCTATGTTAGATGTGATGGATTCCCCATTGTTGATATCAAGTTCTCTTTGTCTTCATTACTGATACAGATATATGGCTCAGACTAATCACATGGATAAACTGCATGTTCCTTTTTCATATCAAAGTTTCCCTAGGCCACATGGTCCATGCTCTCTCCTTTACATATGCCATAGACAGAAAAATCAACAAAACCATCAAAAGTTTCTGGTTCATTATTTTCCTCTTTATTCATGTCATAGACTGGATTTTCCATGAATGTCCAGGACTCCTCATCAAAATCTTTGTCAGAGATAAGGGAGTCTTTGTCACTTGTATCATGCTCCAAGTTATACTTGCCCTCATTTTCATACTCATATTCTTTAGAGAAAAGGTCACAAGGTAGTAAACCTTCCAGACTATCATCATTATATGGAGAACATGTAGGGGTACCATCATGTACATTACAGTTTTCATCATAAGTTTCACTATAAGATTCTGCAATGGTTTCTTCCTTAGGCTTGTACTATTTAGCTCGTGACAAACGGTAGTCCTGGTCTACCATGTATACATGATCAGGCTCGCTTGTGTTAAATTTTCATATGCTTAGCTAAGACATCAGTATTTCATTTCATTTTCATAACAAAAGCATATAAACAGGATCACTGAAAGAAACAGTATCACAAGAACAACAGAGATTTATCCTGGGAAAACCCTAAAGAGAAAAACCCAGCAAAAGCTTCCTCAATATAGATGCCCCAAAAGGGTAAAAGGGTAAAACCAACAAGGAGATCAAAAACCTGATCCTCCTCCTTCTCCAGCTACTTCTCTCCTCCACAAGTGCACTACTCAAGTGAGTGTGTGTGTGTCTCAAATGAGGAGCACCACACCTCTATTTATATTCATCCGTTCACTTTAACTAACTCATTCGACATGTAGGCTCAAGTTAAGTCATGTAGGCTCGAGTTACACATGTAGGCTCGAGTAACTACACTGGGTGCTAATGACCCACCTTTACAATTAGAGGGGACTACCTCATGACTCTTATTAGTTCTTCCGATTAGAAGCATCGGGGTACAAAGCAATACAAGTGGTTCTCCTGGTAGGACCATCGGGGACCACAAAAGATACATATAGAATATTCTTCGAAGTTACAATATTTCAACAGCTTGAAGTTGTATCCTAATTACTGAACTCAGGAAGTCCATGTTCCATGACTTGATTTGCAACATAACAAGTGCTTTCTTGGTGGAATTGTTCATAGGTCTACACCATGGAATTACTTCTTCTACCATGTTAGCTGAGTCTAACTAGTTTGGAATCCTAGGCTCTTGCTGAGGAAATTTCTTTTGATACATCTGATTCTGCTTAGGCTGAAAGTTCCTAGGTCCATTATTTCTTTCCATTGTGATTATTCTATTGTGCATATGATTCATTTGTGCGGACTTATTTTCCATAAGTTGGTTTTGACTAGTAACCAAGTCTTTTATCATGTTTGTTACCTTTTCCATGGGATCTTTAGAGGCTCCCTTTTCTTCCGATTCAATGACTTTACCCTTCTATTTGTTGTATGAAGTGTTTCCCCTAGTGTAACCTGGAATGTTGGACTTTCCTGAAGACTTCATATTCTTTTCTATTTTCTTGGCCAATTATTGGGCAGTTTTTAGGTCAGTTGGCTCTTTGTCTCTTAACTGGTACCTCAAATCACCAGTGAAATCTTCGATGTAAGATATGAGGATGGAGGCATCCTTTTGCTTGATGTATTTAGGGAGTTCCGCAACCACACGCTTGAACTTAGTGTTAAATTAATCCATGGTTTCATTCTCTATCTTCTTTATGTTATGAAGGGTAGCAAGCAGATGTCTTGGTTCTTTCTTTTCTCCCCACTTCTTCCTAAAACCATCTTGGAATTTTCTAAGAGTTTTATATGAATCATCATCTAAGTCAAGTTACCACTCTTCAGCATCATCTTCTAAGGATAAAGCAAAGAGCCTCATTTTGACATCATCATGGTCATGGGTAGCATCATTGCCATAACTGACCAGGTGCTTTTCAAACTTTTGGAGGTGAGACTTGGCAGTGATGGCATTATTGCCCTGAAATATGGGGAGCTTCTTGATAGCATCTTTTGGAATGGCATGGGGAGCACCTACTATTTGAGAAAATTCAAGGGGTTTGAATAATTCCATCATTTCTTGAGATTGGTGAACATGACTCTCTACAAATATGTGATGGATATTTGAGAGGGATTGGTCTCCTAAATCTTCAAGGTTTCTACAGGAAGGCTTCCTGTTCAATCTTTCCCTGATAAACCTTTTGAGATGAGGGAGAGGATTGAATAATTGTCAGCGGTTTCTTCAGGTAGAAATTCTTGAAAGGATGTTAGATAGTGGAGTCGCCAGATGGATCGAGTTTTAATTTTTATGTTTTTTAAAGACTAGATCAATCAATTTTTTTTTATCTTTTTACTTGTTTAGAAAAAAGTTAAGCTAAGTCGTACTCGAAAATAAAAATATTTATCCCCGACAATGGTGCCAAAAAGTGTTGCCACCTTTCACACACCTAGGTTACGTGGCAGAAATATTCAAGAGACTCGGTGTGTCCTTGGGGGAAAGTCTCAAGTCAAGGCTGCCACCTTGTTCTTGACTCCTCCCTTCAAGCTAACTCCTAATGAATCCAAGGGGGGTAGACCCTATTAAATTACTAAGGATAATTACTTAGTGTGATCGTGTTATAATGAATAAGTTATTTTAGGAATTTTGAAGTTAACCACTAAAAGCAAAAGATAACAAGATGCAAGATTTAAAGCATAAAAGCACGGTAGTGACACTCAATATATATATAATTGAAAGAAATGATCAAATAAATCACCAGTGCCTTAATGGAGTCAACAGAGAAAATAATGTGCTTGCATGCACTTGAATGAATTTTTTGCAAATGTCTCTTGGTAGATTTTAAGTTAATGTGGAATGTGTATGAATTAAATTAGGCAAAAAGGGGACTTTAGATATACCCGAGGGGTACTTGGAGTATGTCCAAAAGTGAAATTTCATGGCTACCCACAAGGTGTTTGTGGGCTAGAATGGAGTCTCGGAGACTATTGTTCATAATGCACCTGTCAAGGTGTGACAGAGATCAGCGCCTTGAGGTCACTTTCCAGTTGTTCCCACTCCTTTGGGTATTTTTCCACCGCTTACAGTTTGTTCGAGACGTTGGATTTTCGCCTGATCGTTTGTCAATTTGGGAGGTAAGGACTAATTAATCTAGTTATTCAAGTGCTTTTTATGCAGCTTGATTGATCGGACAAATCGCAGCAAAGCACAGAGAATACACACTGAAGTCTTCGTTATTTTTAGTAACATTTAGAAGAGGTGTTCTTGTTAGAAAGAAAACCCTCTAGGAACCTCTTTCGGTCCAAGTGGACCTCAATCAGGGAATCAAGGAGGGGTTGATTTAATTATGATTATCAAATCAATAAATGAAAAATGGAAATAGAGATACACAACACTGATTTTCTAATTAGTCCTACCACGCATCTCTTTCCCCTTGCGGGTCAATTGGGAAGTCGAGGGGTAAGTAGTATGATTACTTTTGAATGGAAAGTATGGAATAATGAAAAATATTATCAAATTATACAATCCTGCATGTCAATACTAAACTAGAATAGAAAAAAAGGGGAAAATGCAAAAAAAATGAAACGGACGTGAATCCCCCTTGGGGGGATGGGGAGCAGGCTCGAAAGAGCCTACTCAAAAAAGATTTCCCTTTATTATTATTGGTTACAATGTCAGCAAACTGAAATATTAGAAATGTATTGGTCCTTATATGGGATGAAACCAAGATCTTACAACTCGCCAAAATTTTAAGCTTTCAGTCAAAGGGTAGACCCCTACGGGGATTTGAACGATCCCAAGGCCAAATTCGAACAGCAGCTTCTCTTCTTTTCTGTTAAAACTGCTAAAAACCAGCAATCATTTTAGAAGGAAATATGCCCAAAATCACTTTAATAGTACCTTTGGGTCAGCATACTTTAACTCAAACAAAACAAAGTTAAAACTATATAAACCGATGAAAAAGGAACCAAGGAAAGCAAGCTTTCCTTGGGATCTTGGCTTGATGTTTGTGCAGACAATGAAATATGCAATGATTTCTGGATTTAATAATAAATAAATCTAGATCATGCATCCTACGGATTATCTTTAACTTTCCATGCAAAATAGACTATTTCCCCAAGCTAGATCTAGAATGCTTAATGATACCTTTCAGAAATGAGATCTAGACTATGAGCTTTGAAATAGTAGATCTATGTAATTTTTACTTTAATATGACAGATTTAAATTATTACAAATCTTGCAACCAAAGTAACCAATTAAGATTTGTATTTTTATAAGGAAGAAGAGAGAGGAAGAGTGCTGGTAGCCTTGAAGATCAACTGTAGAGCTTTCAGGTGGAATGTCGAGGGACTATGCCTTTGAATCGTTTTGGAGAGAGTGAAGAAGAAAACTAGATCAGCATCCTCTCCAAGCTAGGAACCTACAACTGAATCCAAAGACTTGCCAAAATACTTGTGAGATCCGGTTAATACATACACAGAGATTCAGAATAACATGCATATAAACTTATAAAACATGCTGAATCTAGAGCTCTAAACATGCATCAAAGGAAAGAAATGGCCAATAAACTTATTGAAAATCTCCTTTCCTATCAAGATTATAATAAGCTTATTATCAATATTAGCAATGAACCCAGAAATAATCAGGAAATTATGAACATATATACAGGTTACCTCAGTAAAACATGGCAATGCTCATCCACACATACAATGAAATGACACCGTCTTGCCTCCAAAGCTTCTCTTTATTTCAAATGAGCAATAACAATAGTACAATAGCAACAACACCGCAATTCTAGTTCTAACTAGCTTGGAATAGGTGATCTGAGCTTTATTTATACAAAAAAAGGAGATCCATCCCAGGGGGCGCAAATCCCAAGGAGACAGACCATTGCAGTTGTAGGAGAGTCCATTAATGCCTGATCTGAAGCTGAACTGAGCTTCCACTGAGACTACTTGTCAATTGGGGGGCTGATTGAGCTGACACATCAACCTTCTTATTGACACCTCAACCACAGAGCTTCCAGAAGAGCCCACATGTGTGGAGGAGAGAGAGAGGGCGCAATTCCCCATAAAGGAGGTTGAAGTTCAACTCTAGATCTATCCAAATCACCTCCTTTAGTCAAGGATTTGTCAGCTCCAGTCAATCTGGTGTCGATCTGACTGATTTCAATCAAATCGGTTGAGAATCCACTGATCTAGGATTTTGGATTTGCTCCATTATTCATCAATTTATTAGTGGGTCTATAGGTTTACCGGGTGCTCTTAGCTTAAAAATGAGCACCTACATGACTGAAACTGATTATTGAGCCCACTTTTATTACAAAATCAATTTTTCCAATTAAACTATTAAAAAATAGCCTAAGTTTTGGAAAAATTATATTTTAATAAAAAATAAAAAAATTTTAAAAAAAATTAAAAAACCTAGGGGGACTTAGACATGTTCATATGACTAGACCATGAGGCCTAGCATGTTTATACATTGACACATAGACTCTAATAACCTCAATAGGC